>JAODAL010025462.1:0-58594 GCA_025379985.1 Phyllomedusa bahiana | reverse complement strand
GAAAAAACGGGAGAACACGCACTACGGGCAGATGACGGACAGTAGGGGAGAGAAAAGCATGGGGGAAGATGAAGGACAGTATGGAGAAAACACAGACAAGGCAGATGACGGGGCATTAGGGGAAGAACAGATGCAGGCAGATGACAGGACAGTATGGGGAGAGACACAGCACTACAGGCAGATGACAGGACAGTACGGGGAGAGACACAGCACTACGGGCGATAAAAGGCAGTCGGGGAGAGAACAATACAGGCGAGACAGGACAGTACGGGGAGAGACACAGCACTGGGGGCGGATAAGGGGAATACGGGGAGGGCACATCAGTACTGGCGATGACGGGACGTACGGGGAAGAACAGACTGGGGGAAAGATGACGGGAAGTGGGGGGAGAGACACACCCCTACAGGGAGGCAGGACAGTACGGGGAAGACACGCACTAAGGAGATGACAGGACATAGGGAAAGGGCCGCATCTGGCAGATACGGACGAGGGGAGGGGCCCAAGCACTAGGGGAGATGAAGGACAGTACGGGAAGACAAAAAGCACTAAGGCGATAAAGGAATTAGGGGAGAGGGCAAGATGCAGGAGTGGCGGGGCAGTACGGGGAGAGACAAGCCTACAGCAGATACGGGACATAACGAGAGACACAGCACTGGGAAAAGTGACAGGACAGTACGGGGAGAGACACAGCAATTCAGGCAGATGACAGGAAGAAAGGGAGGAAACAAGCATACAGGCAGAAAGGACAGTACGGGGAAAAGGACAGCATGCGGGCAGATGACCAGACAGTACGGGGAGAGGACACATAGGGGCAAAAACAGACAGTACGGGAAAGGACACAGCACACGGGCGATGAAGGACATAGGGGGAGGGAAGCACTGCGGGCGATGGCAGGGAGTAGGGGGAGCACGCCTACAGGGAGGGGAGGGCAGTACGGGGAGAGACATGGCAGTAGAGCAATGTATTTGTGAGAAACATAATAGTAATGCTGCAAAACAGGGGGAAATGTGAAAGGCAGATGGTCGTCGTAACTTGTATGGAAATGCTGTTTCATCCACTTTCAGTGGATATAATTGAACTTTGAGAAGGAGCCAGGGGACGGAAAATCCTGTGATCTAGACAAACTTACCATTCTCACAATTGTCTGGACTCTCGCTTCCAATGCTAGGGCTAATGCATCGGGAGCGAGCACAACAACTAAGAGCGGCCTGATGATGCCACCTAGGTGAAGGGAGGGGGAGAGGTGAAGAGGAAGCTAGTAATCACGCCCATGATTTGAAAAATCAAGTACACGGGAAGGTTAAAGGTTGGGAGGTTTCTTTTAGGGATGGGGAATATCTAAAAATTTTAAAGGGTATTGCTATATAGGGGGTAAGCCCCAAAATAATTCTATGTATGGAACCTAACAAGGTTAGAAATATGTTTGTTTAGAATCCCGTTAATGTTGTATGTTTGTCATTATGGGATAATAATTGTGTTAATGGTTTTTTTCTGATTACCTTCTCAATAAAAATTTTTTTAAAAAAAAATAAAAGAAAATCAAATCCAGGGGGTTTAAAAATGTAAAACCAGGAGTAGTTACAGTCCTGAGGCTGGCCTCTACCTTCATATTGAATGGCCTGGTTTTGTTAGACCTATTTTCAGGTTACAAGTAAGTCAACTACTATCCAAGGTAGGACCAAAGTAGGATGAAACCATGTAGTGAGACAACCCCTTTAGGTTATATAAATTACTAGGAATACTGTGCCTTTTTTTCTGGGGAACAACATGTAGATGGTTTTCTGCTATCCAGCCCTACGATGTGGGTTCCCCATACATGGCGCTATTATTTATAGCTTTAGTTCATACTGCAGTTTCTGCTTCCTGTTATTAGGTGATGGGGGCTCATCTCATTTTACTGTTGGGCTCTGTGTATTATAGTTATGCCCCTGGGGCTGAGGAACTTTGCTGGCTACCAAGACCTCAACACTACCTTTCTCTTTAATTACGTCCTGGTTGGAGATCACACTGTGACGCTATAGACACACCTAAAAATCACAGTGTACTTGTGTGTACAATCACATACCCATCCTTACAGCACAGTCTAAAATCTTGTTTCACACTGAACTGCACTATATTAAATATGTCAACATCTTCTTGTAGGTGTGACTTCATGAATACCATCCCCATGCTATACTCTGAATGGGCACAGTTCACTTTATGGTGGTACTGATGTATCCATGCATTATGTCTATGGCCTTGCATTCGTATCGTTGGCTGCTGTGTTACATTTCCTTTGTACGAGTCGAAACTCTGTTTTGATCTTTGCTTGCAGAAACTGGAGAATAATCTGTTGTAGCTGAATTAGCTTTGAATATATATTGAGAGCGAAATGGATAAAATCTGTATGTAAAAGCCATGTTTCCACTCATTGGAATGCCAAAGTATTGTCTTAGTAAAGTATTAATCAATTTACCTTGTTATACAGAGAGTGGCTTGAAAGCTTTTGAGTGGCTTTCATTGATCACATCAGACTTTGCGATGGAAATTACATAATATGAGTTAAAATATGTGCAGTAAGTGAAGAAAAATGTATGCAAGAAATAATCTATAAAAAAGTTCTCTTGTTAACCCTCTAATTACGGGCAGAAAATGAACCGCATTCAGATTTTTGAAACAGTTTTCGGGGGCATTGTGAGTGGATTGTAAAGGGAACTATAAAGGAATATGTAGGAAAGATTCTATCTCTGGTTCTTGGAATTCACTCCTAGGTATGGCTCCAAAAACGGCATCCACATGGTACATGTGAACACACCCTAAAAATCAGAAATATAACCACCTACCATACCAATGTTGTTTTAGGTGGCAGTGCACCATGGCCTGATTGCAACTGTTCCCTTTTAATCCTTGTCCTCTCTCTATTTCCAACTAAACCTCACTAAAACTGAACTTCTAGTCATCCCACCATCTACTAACCGACCTCACCCTGCTATTTCTCTCTCAGTGTGTGGTACCACCATAACTCCTAGGCAGCAGGCCCGCTGTCTGGGGGTTATACTAGACTCTGATCTGACCTTCACCCCCTATATCAAATCCCTTGCCCGCTCTTGTCACCTGCACCTCAAGAACATCTTCAGAATCCGTCCATTTCTCACTGTGGAAACAACTCAAACTCTCATTGTTGCTCTTATTCATTCTCGTCTTGACTACTGTAACTCCCTACTTGTTGGTCTTCCTCTCTGTAAACTCTCCCCTCTCCTATCTGTCCAGAATGCAGCAGCCAGGCTTGTCTTTCTTTCCAGCCGCTATACTGATGCCTCTACCCTGTGTCAGTCTCTGCACTGGCTGCCTATTCAGTACAGAATACAACATAAACTCATCACTCTCACACATAAGGCTCTCCACAGTGCTGCACCCCCATACATCTCCTCGCTTATCTCTGTCTACCACCCTACCCGCTCTCTCCGCTCTGCTACTGATCTAAGACTACACACCTCACTCATCCGAACCTCCCATGCCCGTCTCCAAGATTTTGCACGTATTGCACCAGTTCTCTGGAACATGTTACCCCATGTGATCAGGCACACTCACAACCCTCACAGTTTTAAGTGCGCTATGAAAACTCATCTTCTTAGACAAGCCTATCAAGATCCCTAATGGTCAACCCCCCCAATTCTGTCACAGATTCGTCACTTACCTGCACTTTGGCACCCGAGCACTTATCTGTATATAGATGTATGGTTGGGATGGCAGGTTCATCCACATTTTATGTATACTACCCCATATTTATGTAACATGGCTGGTCCATTGTAAACCAAGCACTTGTCAGCCTTTGTTTCACCCATACACCCTAATAGATTGTAAGCTTTTGCGAGCAGGGCCCTCACACCTTGTGTCTCATTTGTCAGTAGCTTTTTTATAATGTAATGTCTGGTTTGTCTGTGCTTACTCCCTCTATATTGTAAAGTGCTGCGGAATATGTTGGCGCTATATAAATAAAGATTATTATTATATAAATAAAGATTATTATTATAATACAGTGACTGATATTTAGTGCTACTCAGTACAAATGAAGATATTCTCTGTTATATGAAACTGTGGTACAGAGATCTGGGTATTTTATTTTGCTTCTACCCACAGCCTCTGACATTGAAAAGCCATGCATCCCACTCAAGGACAATTATTTCATACTATTTCACAGAGCCTGGGCCACATGTATGCACCTGTTAAGGTCTAAAACTCACTCTTTTGCTCATATGTTTCATACATGTGGCCCCCTGTTTTCACCTCCAGCTTCAGGTGCCCACTTCCTGTTCAGGCTGTGGGCGGCTTGTACACCAGCGATTGGCATATCAGCTCATGTATTCCTAGCTGAGCCTGCTAAAGAGAAATTGATAATGAAAGTGTTTGATTTCAAGAAACAAGGCTACAGAGCTTTAAAGGGTAAAGGCTTGTCAGTAAAAAACATAAACAAGCTCCTGTTTTGCTGATAAGACACAGCAGGTAGTGATGTCACCATTCCAGCTAGGGATGCTAGAGCAGAGAGAAGTTGTCGGTAACCAAGGGAAGCTTGTGTACAGATATAAGAACTGTTCTAGCTATGAAAGGAAGCAAGATAAGAACAGCAATGTATTTGATAGTAATCTTTATTACCTTTGCTCATGGTGCTTTAAATGGCTTGTTTGACCTACAAAACCCATTTTTATGCATTTTAATTGGGGAATTCTGAGTTACTAGAGAGCGTCCTCTCCTCATTTATTAGCTGAAGAAGAGTTACACAATGAGTCTCTCACTCCAAAGGACCTGTCCTGCATTACACTGACAGCACAATTGATCTGAAATGGATATTGTGTAATATCTTATTTCCCCTATGGTGGCGCTGTGCCAGATTATCACAGATTACCACTTATTGTTGAGGATCCCACAGGGGTGACAATGTGATCAGCATTTTTGCAACGAAGAATGTCCAATGGAGTGAACCCCATTAAGGGCTGCTTAGTCACACATGGAGAACTTCACTATTAGATCTGTAATTTTAAAAATGCACATTAGAACATCCTTTTTTTTTATAAGTTTAATTTTTATATTCAATTTGCTTAGAAATTCAGCATTTGTTATAGTGATGTGACTTCTCTACTTTCCCAGTTGAAGTCCTAAGACCTGTAGAAGATGGTACTGATTGTACAGAGGTTTGCAAGAGCCATTCAGCCGCTTCTATACCAAACTAGAAGTTACTATGGGTACTACAATAAAAAATAAGTATCTCTAGAAAAACTGCCCATATTTATTCCAAAACTGATTAGTGACAATGTCAAATAAACTACCAACAGCCACATACCAGGAATATAGCTATACCCTCATGTCTTTGCTTTATTGTTCAAATTTGGTCTTCTGGAAGGAGGTTAAGAAGACTCGTAGGATTTACGTGAAAACGAGGAACACATTCCTTCCAAATGAGGGACTGCTCTTAGAAATGCTGGCCATTTAATTGACTGCCTCAGGCGGAGAACTTCACGTGGGATTTATGCCCAGCCTTCCTTTTCAAAGTCCTGTGATGAGTATAAAAGTAAAATAATAGGCAAGTCATAAAAATGTCTTCCTGAGACCGAAAGAGTTTAGAGCTGTGTTGGGATTTTAATAGTGAAAAAAATCTTCCCAAACCATTGAACAGACACAATGCCATCTGGAAAAACGGAATGAATCAAAATGGAAAATGATGTTGTACAGTGTTTTGTGCACATTCAGAGTTAGTTCGTCATTGTGAGCAGGTTGTCTTGCAATGATCCATGGCACAGACTATTGCCAGAAACATATCTCTAGTTAGATACTAGGCAATGCAGGCTCCTAAACTGGAAAGAATGTAAATGTGTACAAGTAATAAACCTTGGGGTTCAGTTCACAATATTTTTGTAATTTAAAATAAAAATACTTTGCACATACTTTAAAGAGGTAATTCATTTCATTTCATTTTTTTTTCTATTATTGGCACTCTGCTGCCCATTTAAAAAAAAAAAATATACTCACCTCTCCCCTGTGTTTTAAATATGGCATATTCTGTCTATATGTTTCTACTGACTCTTTGACCTATAACTCTAAGTTGTAATATATATGTGCTTCTGGGTCAATGCTCAGCAGACTATACGTAAGGATTAAATATCCGAAATGAGCCAACGTGCCTTTATGCTTGTATACATGTTGACTTGACCATCTTCTTTATCCCAAGGTATGGATCTAAATAGATTTTAAATGTAATAAATCAGTGTAGATTTTAATACAAACTCCTTGGATTGTAAGTTGTTTTTTTCTCATTGAATCTGCTGTTGTACCTCGAGATGTGGTTCCGCTCCTTCGTATCTCCTCCAAGCCTAGATCTGACTACATAGGGAGAGCTGATCAGTGATTATTTGTTTGTATTGCTTACCTCTAACCCTAACCTCTATTCCGGTGAGGTGCCGTCCTCACTTTCCCCGATCTTCTATTTACTTCTTTCTTCTTCCAAACGGGGAAATTGCCAATGTTGATTGGCTGCCGTGATCACATGACATTGCCTCTGATGTCACCTTTATAAGATGTCCGAATGACAGTGGCACACAACCGCTGGAGCCAATCAGTGCCTGAAGTGATGATGTCCCTGTTAGGAAGTAGAAAGAAGAAAAACAGAAGACGGGGGGAAATTGTGTCCACGCAGCGCTGGATTGGAGGTGAGTATAATGTTTCCTATTGTAAGTGGGCAGCAGTGTGATAACAATAATAATAAAATGAACTTGAGCACCCCTTTAATCTAGTAGTGAATGTTTGGAGATTTTAGCATTGAAGCCTCCAGTACTGTGAGTGTAGCTCTGTACTATAATACAATCTACCATTGCAATCAAAATTATTTCACCCCCACTGCAAATTAGGTTTATATGCAAAACTTACAGACTTTTAACATCGTAAAAAAAAAAACCAAAGCAATGAAACACAAATAATTTAAATAGATCAACACACCAAATGGTTTCTTCAAATTCAACACAAAATGCTACTGAAGCCGAATCATTCAACCACTTCATTATAAATGTCTTTAGTACTTAGGGATGGTCTCGGAAGCTGGCTGGTTATGTATCTGAGGACTCTTAGCTGATCCCCCATGGGCAACAGCCTCCATTTTACTAATATTCCTGGAATTGTTTGCATCAACCACCTTCAAACTCCCCAAATATTAAGTCAGGTGACTTTGATGACCACTTCAGAGTCTTTCAGGGCTGCTTCTGAAACCAAGCCTTGGTTATTTTAAGGTATGCTTGAAATCATTCTCCTGTTGGAAGGTTCAAGTATTGCCCCAGCTTCATCTTCTGTCAGAAGGCATAGCATTTGCTTCTGGGATTTCCTGATACTTCACTGAACCCATTTTTTCCTCCACACACTGTAGGTTTCCTTTACCAGAGGGATCAAAGCTGCTCCAAAGCAACACCAAGTCACCGCCATGCTTTACTGTAGGTGGGGGGTGCTCTTTTTACCATATACGTAATTCTTCCTTCCATAGACATACCGCATTTCCATAGACTAAAAAAGTTCAAGTTTTGTTTTATTATTGTCAGGGCTAGGCTGCATTCAGGCTGCAGGGATCAACAGGCTGCAGCAGCTGATTTGCAACCCCACCCTGATACACTTGCTGCTGGCAGCTCTGTGAGTGACAGACGCCCAGCCACTCCGGACAGGGCGCGTGTCGCATCAGCCAATGGGAGGACCCGGAGGCTGCTCCAATCAGCTACAGGGGTGGTATCCGGGAATATCATTTAAACTCCCTGCTAGCTGAGTGCTGCGCCTGTGAAATTTTTCTGGCTGCCTTGCTTTCCTGTGATTTGTATTGTGCTGTTTTCTTGTGTACCTGACCTCGGCTTGTTTACTTACCTCGGCTTGTCTTCTGATTTTGTACCTCACTCCCGTTCGTGTTTGACCTCGGCTTGTTTACTTACCTCGGCTTGTCTTCTGATTTTGTACCTCGCTCCCGTTCGTGTTTGACCTCGGCTTGTTTACGTTTATCCCTCTGGTTCTGATTTGTGGCTTTGGCGTTCCCGTTTTGGTATTGACCCGGACTGTCTGACTATTCTACTTCCTGACGGCCCCCCGCACTCTAGCAGCGCAGGGACTGTCGCCCAGTTGCCGTCTGCCGTCTAGGGCAGCACGTCAAGTAGGCAGGGACAGTGGGCTGGGTTCCAGTCAGGGCTCACTGTACCTCCCTTGACGTGACAATTATACCACAGAACAGAATCCCAAACCTTCTCTGATACAATGAAATAAAACTTTTCGGGCTTTCCCCATCTCACCTTTGAGGGGATCGGGAGGAATAACTGTTAGCTAATCAATCAGGTGACAGGTACTGTCTAAGGTATATGACCACTTTAAAGTGGTTTCCCTGTTTTAAATACTTATTTTCATATATCTTATTTGGAAATTTTGAGTTAATAGGAGTGGTCCCATGTCCAGGATCCCCATCTTCTGGTAAGAAGCAAATCTAAAATGCTTGGTTCTTCCTTTGGCGGCACTGCAGGGAAATTGAATACTTACTGCCAGGTTTTGTGATCAGCATATTGTCAGAGTATCCTTCTACTACAGAGAATTTGTCCAAAATGGAGAATCCCTAAAATGTTCAGCTTCTATACAGCACCACCACCGGGGAAATTCAGCACTACACAGAGCTTATTAATAGCAGTGGGTTATGAGCATAATACAGCACAGGACAAGTCCTCCAGTGATGAAGACTCTCTTTGCAACTGCTCTTTACGCTATCCAAATAATTAAAATCCTAGAGGACCACCTCTATTTACTCTAATAGAATTCCCTAAAAGGGTTTCAAAACATAGGTTTTCGGAACTGGACAACAACTTTAATTAAAATGTCTCTACTTGTGTACTGCAATTAGTAATTTACTTTGGTGACTATAATAAGTGTTTCACCATCTACTTTTATCATGGCTACTATTATCTTCCATTAATCAGTTTATTGATGAATCTGAATGATGTTTTGGTCCAAAGCAAGAACTTCATTTTGTCACTAATTTCACATGTCAAAACACAACACTGTGGGTAATGAGAGAGGGAGTGAAATAATTCTAACTAGCAACTTATGGGACGGTTTGGGGCAATTGACCTATTGACCTTAATCCCAGAAAACTGTCACAGTCCTTCAGACTTCTTTTGTACACTTTCACAATGTGACTGGAAATACTACAGAGAGCAGTATTAAAGGTTTTGGCTTGCCGGGGTCAAGTGTTGGTCACCATAGCTACATGTTAGGTCTTCAGATTATAGGTCAGATAGATTAATGATGTTGGACACGTATTTTGAGTAGTTTGAGCCATATTAGCCATGTGATAAACTACTGAGCATGTATAAGGCAACAAGAAATTTTAGGAAATGGAGTTTCTTAAAATATTTTTGTGAGAGGATAAAGCTTGATTAACATTTGATTTTTGCCCATATTTGGAGAAAAAAGTTGATAGTATTTTGTGATGTATGCCTTCTGTGGGTGACTACAATTTCTGAGTGTACAGTAACCTGTTTCAATTGGTAGGTTCCATTTGAAATAATAATAAAAATAAAAAGTTCAGGACCCAGTATACATATTTTTGTTTGCTTCTGAATAGGTAAATGCAGAAGACCACACTTTCTTATATATTGAAATAGTATAATGTTGTACCGTGTTAGCCATAGAAAGTAGTAGAAGAGTGAAGAAATCAGGCAATACCTTTTTGAGGCTAACTGAGTATGTTTGATGGTAAGTTTTCGAGAGTACTAGCTCCCTTCATCAGACATGATGTTATACAAGAAACTGAAAATTCACAGACTTTTTTTTACACATGGACCTTCAAAGAACCTTAAAATCTTTAAAAACTACAAAATGCAATATAAGTAGAGAAGTTATTTACAACAGATCAAGAAATAAACAATCTGGAAACTTGTGGGGACGGAGGGATCATTAATTCTTGCTGTTATCTGTTAGATATCAGGTGGTGATTTGTGACCCTCACAGTTCATACATAGTGTAAAACTGTCAAAACTGTCAAGTCCAAATTGGAGTTTTGAAATTTTTGCATTAATTTATATTGCCATTCCTTTCTCTCCCTCTGCTTCTTAAAATGCTCCATTAAAACCACATATATACTGAAGAAAGAGGCGTGCCTATGCATAATTCATACTGACTTAGCACATGCCAAAAGGACCATTATTTGCCTCTGTGAGATAAATGGAGCTCTATAGACACATTCAGTATATGGACCAGGTATATAAGCTGAAAGTGCAATAACTAAGTGCAAGCAAAATCACATAATTTGGACTTTGTATTGTGAAATTTAAAGTAGTTATTTATCAACCAATTCTATATACTGGACTTTAAAGCGAGTAGTCGATAATCTGAATGTCGTGGATCTTGTGTTTGTCTACTAAGAGTAAAAAGATCTTACTGAAGGTCTTTTACAGCGATACATTTTACTGATTTTGTCCATATCTGTATTTGGGCTTTTATATCTTTCATGTTTATTTAAATAAAACCACTTTATGGATAATTAGTTAAAACACATGTGAACTATTTAAGCATTTTTAAAAATGTTCTACCCAAAAGTATTGTGTACCGGCCTATTCTTAATAGTATGAGCCAAGCACAAGACTCGGATGTCTTATAGTGGTTTTAACGAATGTACAACCCAGCACTATACTTGATCTCTCCATATTAATTTAAGATTGGACAGAACAATGGAATTATAGAGACACTTTGGGGTATGTAATAGATGATAAATCTAAATCATGGCATAACCATTATAATGATCACATGCTATGTATGTAAATTAAGAAGAGTGCTATGCCTGTGGCCCTTCTTGGCTGATAAGCTTAATAACACTTTAGGCTCTGTAGACCTGATGTATGCCAACAGAATGTTCTTTTGGCATTTGTTCAACCGGTACATGTTGGCATGAATTTTCCTTTAACTTCACTAAAAAGTATAGTTGACTATAATTTTCAAAATAGAGACATCCTGCAAAACTTTTTAGTTAAGCACCTGTAAATGTGTTGTATACTTCTAGGTCATCATATTTTCCTGCTGATAGCACAGCAAGTGCAATCTGAATTGAGTTGCTTATCCTTGTTACCCAAAGTAACTATGCAATTCTCTTCTAGATTAGGTAAAGTGGATCTAAATTTGGAGCTATGTTTTAGATGGCTTTCTCATCAATTTCAAATGTGTAAAAACACTCTACCATATCCTCTCCAGATAAAAGTAATTTCCTTTATACAGGATCAGTTAATGTCAATCCATTGGTTCCCTCGAGAACATTTATACTTGCAATGTCAGTCCTGTTGGACTGTCTTTACTATTAAAGAGCTAGTACAGTATTAGAGAAACATAGGGGCACACATATGGACACAGTTAAGTTAGGCTAGACAGTCTTAAAATGTGCCACATTTATTATAGAGTTGATAAAAATGGCGCAGGTTTAGACTCTCTAGTCTAACTTCACATCTTCTTTTAGTTGGCTTACTTTATGCAACTTATTGCACCAAAATGTTGGTGCAAGGCATTGCATGATGTCACACCCCTTTCCACTAAGTCATGCCCCATTTCTAAGACGAGGCACAAAAATGTGTAAAGAACAGGGCTATCTTTAAAGGCAGTTGGAGAGGGCAGTCGCCAGGGAGGATGCCACACTGATAAAAGGGAGAAATGTGCTGACGGTTGACATCTAACTAACTCTGAATGGCTCTTTCCCCAGGGAAAAGGCAGGGAGGCTATTAACATGGCTCTCTCTTTATATATATTATATATATAATATATTTTATATATATATTTTTTTATATATATATATATAATTTATTTATATTTTTTTAATATATAAAAAATTTAAAATATACTTACTCAGTGTCCCGGGAGGCTGAAAAGTGTGGTAATCGCACCCTCCGTGACTCTGGGTCTTCTGACTTCTGGCACTAACTGTCTGAGCTATTTACTCAGCGGGGGAACGGAAAGAGGTGAGTATCTTTTTTCTTTTTTTACCTATACACATACCTATCTACCTTCAGTGAGGCTATATTCCATCGGGAGTTTACTTTTCCCTAAAAGGGACTTATCTATTAATTTTGGTGGAAATTTTTGCCCCTTTTTGGTGATAATTCCACAGTATTAGTTATATGCCCTGGGGGGTAAGACCCCCTATAGGTATTTTTTGCCCCCAATAGGTAGTATCCCCCTGTAGTGGGGTAGTTTATAGCCCCTTATGTAGATTTACCCAACCCTGCGGAACTATAACCCCTTAGTAGGTCGATATATCCCCCTGAAAGTAAATATAGCTCCCCCTGAAGAAAGATATAGCCACATGTAGGTAGGTATATGCCCCCTGCTAATAGATATATGCCCCCTTTAGATAGGTATGTGCTCCCTGCTGATAGACATAGCTACTTATAAGTAGGTAAATATAGCCTTCCTGTAGGTAAATATAACCCCTCTGGCGGTAAAAATATGGCCTCCTGTAGGTGAAAATATAGCCACCTGTAGGTCAATATAGCCCTCCCGCAGGTAGATATAGCTCACTGTAGGTAAATATAAACTCCACAAACTGCACAGTTTCAGAAATAGAGTGAACATTCATCCCTTTTTTGCAACTTTGATGAATTGCCTCTTTAACCCATGACCAGGGGCGTTGCTAGGGTCCTAAAAACATCCGGGGCTGGGCCCCTTTTTTTTTTCTGGGTAGGGTGGGTTCCACGGGCATTTTTCGCGCCTCATTGTAACTGTGGTGTTTTTTTACAGGAAAAACCTTCTGTTCCTGTCACTAATTTTCTGCACATACCACACAGACCCGTCCATCTCCTCGCATCCTTAAAATAAAAAACACCAATGAAAATTTACTTTTTCAGAACTTTCACCCTTTATTGACAATACCCTAAACATCCCAAAACATACACCCATACTGGAGCAAATTAAGACAATTTATTGTTTATAAAAACCCTCCACAAAAAAAACCCAAAAAATTACTACAAAGGACCAAAAAATCCTGCCAGACCCCACATTTGGCTACAGTTTTAACAGGCTTGAAACATATACCATGCCCTTAGTGACCATAAGTGGGAGTTACTACAATGTAGAAACCCCTGCAGACATATAAGTGATTAATGCAGTTACATTTAGTGACTCACCGAGACATCATTTCTGTTTTAGCTGTTCACCTTCCCTTTTCTTCTCCATCCGGTTTTAACCCTTTATCTGATGCTCCCGGCCAAAAACTCGTCCCGAGGTTTTTGGCACAAAAATCTTAGAATCTCCCTTTCCACAACTCCTTAAATATAGGTATGCCCGTCCCCTCAGTTAGGGTTTTAGGGGGGCTAAAGCGTATATGGGGGCCCCAGGGAGGATATAGGGGGCACGGGAGGGGGATATGGGGGCACAGGCATATTTTTTTTGGGGAAAGGGAGTATTTTGGGGGCATGGGAAAATATGGGGCCACAGGCAGTATATGGGGGCCTGAGGGGTATATAGGGGCACTGAGGCAGTTATAGGGGCAGAGGCAAATTTTGGGCATGAGGCAGTATAGGGGCCACAGGCCAGGATATGGGGGCCACGGCAGGATAGGGGGCACAGGCAGGATTATAGGGAACAGGCAGATATGGGGGCCCCAGGCAGGGATATGGGGCCACAGGCAGGGATTGGGGGCCCCAGGGTTTTATGGGGGGCACAGGCAGCATATGGGGCCACAGGGAGGATTATAGGGGCACAGGCAGATTGGGGCCACAGGGGGATATGGGGGCCCAGGCAGTAAAATGGGGCCACAGCAGTGATATGGGGGCCACAGGAGGCCCTTATAGGGGACAGCAGTATATGGGGGCAAGGGGGATATGGGGGGCCCCAGAGGGATATGGGGGCCACAGGCAGGCATATAGGGTCACAGGCAGTTTTGGGGGGGACAGGCAAGTATTAGGGGCCAGGCTATAGGGGGCCACAGGAGGATAGGGGGCCCCAGGCAGGCATTATAGGGGCACGGAGTATTGGGGGCCAAGGAGGTTTTAGGGGCAAAGGCGTTAAAGGGGGGCCACAGGCAGGTATAAAGGGGCACAAAGGGAGTTATGGGGCCCCAAATCAGGGCATTATAGGGGCACAGGCAGATATGGGGGCCCCAGGCAGGGATATAGGGGCACGGCAGTAATGGGGG
This sequence comes from Phyllomedusa bahiana, assembly GCA_025379985.1. NCBI lineage: Eukaryota > Metazoa > Chordata > Amphibia > Anura > Hylidae > Phyllomedusa > Phyllomedusa bahiana. The sequence continues at coordinate 44,439 of JAODAL010025462.1, read as the reverse complement.
GGCCCAGGAGGGATATGGGGGCCACAGGCGTTATTTTGGGGCCCAGGCAGGCTTACAGGGGCACAGGCAGGGGAAAGGGGCCCAGGCAGGCATTATAGGGGGCCAGGCGGGATTTTGGGCCACGGGAGGATTTAGGGCCACAGGCAGGGGTAAAAGGGGGCCCGGGAGTATATGGGGGGCCCCAGTCAGGCATTATAGGGGCCACGGCAGATATGGGGGGGCCCCAAAGGTATTGGGGCACAGGCGTATATGGGGGCCCAGGCAGGGTTGGGGGCCACAGGCAGGCATTATGGCCCAGGGAGGATATGGGGGGCCACAGGAGGGGGTTGGGGCCCAGGGAGTTATTGGGGGCCCAGGGAGGCTTACAGGGGACAGGCGGGATATGGGGGCCACGGGAGGCATTTAGGGGGACGGAGGGGTTTAGGGCCACGGGCGGCTTATGGGGCCCCAGGGAGGGGTTGGGGCACGGGAGTATATGGGGGGGAAGAGGCTTATAGGGGGCAAAGGCATTTTGGGGGCACTGAGGCAGGTAAAAAGCTTTAAAAAATTTAAAACATTCTACTCACCTTAACTCCCCCCGGGGAGCGCCTCCTCTTCTGTCTCTTCAGCCCGGGGGCTCCGCCGGCCAGCTCCCGGGGGACGGCCCATGACGCCTGTGCGCCCGAGGAGAGGGGCCCCGCTCGCGAGACATCCAAAACACGCCCACCTGCCGCGAGGCGCAAAAAAGGCCCCCCCCCGGCGGGTTTCCCCTCAGCGCGTAGGCCCGGGGGCCCCGCAGGTCGGACCCGAGCCGGGCCCACCCCGTCTCAGGCGGGAGGCCCCTCTGTCCGGAAGCCCCAGCTGCAATTTTCGTCCAGCGGCACATGGTGAAGGGCATGGGCTCCAAGCCCCCCGGGAGGGCCTGGAGCCCCCAGACTCGGGGCACAGGGGGTTTTATTTGGGGCCCCGGCCCGAAAAAAAACCCTGCGACGCCCCTGCCCATGACACAATGAGGTGTAGGGCCCATATCACCCCGCCCGTACCACAGGACTTCCTTTAGATTACACGCTGCCGATGTTTAAAGAATGAAATGGTCATAATAATGTAAATATGTACATGAAATATAATAGTGATTATCGGAATAGAAATAGTTAACACCACATGGGCACTAAAGGGCACATGTCTTGCTTCTCTCAGCAGCTACAATGTATCATAGAATATATCATTGCTGGAGAAACCTGTCTCCGAAGAAAACTTCACATTGAAATCACAGTCTTTATTGTAGTTGCAAGATGATCCCTCACAGACCAATATGATATTGAAGATAGAGGCTGCTGAGAGGAGATGATGAAAAGGGCATGGTGTAAGAGAGCTCTACACAATTTCGGGGATTTCATTGTCTTGGAGTGGTTCTCTAGTTAGAACTACCTCTCAGGAGAGTAAAATGTCTTCCTGCAGAAGGCATGCTTTTTTTTTTTTTTTTTTTTTTTAGAAGATTTTGTTATCTGCTGAATCTTCATCCATTGTCCAGCGTTGTCATATCACATGCTTTATACAGTGGGTGAAATAAGTATTGAACATGCTATTAATTTCCTAAGTAAATATATTTCTAAAGGTGCTATTGACATGAAATTCTCACCAGATGTCGATAACAATCCATCCACTCAACACAGGCAAAGAAATAAAACCATAGATGCCCATAAATTATGTGTAATAATTTGAAATGGCACAGGGAAAAAGTATTGAAAACACTTTCTGAAATGTAATACTATGCACAAAAGCCTTTGTTGGTGATAACAGATTCTAGACGCCTCCTGTATGGAGAAACTAGTCACATGCATTGCTCAGGTGGGATTTTGACCCATTCTTCCACACAAACATTCTTCAAATTCTAACACCATTTCAATTCAATAGTGGTCCAAAATCATTTCCATTAAAAATATAATAACAATCTTTATTAATGCATATTTATTAATATATATTTAATATGATATATCACAGACAAAAAAGGTTTTTGTTAAAAACAATTAAAATAATACCCAAACAAACCTGGGTAGACACAGATGATACTATTCCAAAAAAAGTAAACCATATAGTAATATTGTGAAAAAAATCAAGAAGTAATTAATGTGACATGCATAATCAAGTGAAAATAGTAGATAGTCAAATAGAACAGTGCATAAAATCATGCAAATGTCCCCAAAAAGAAATTCAATACATGCAATGGAATACAAGAAATGTGCCACCCAGGGAGTGGGATAGCCTCAATCCTGAAGGTTTCGTGGGCTCCTTCTGTGAACTCTGAGCTTTAATTCCTTCCATAGATTTTCTATTGGATTCAGGTCAGGTGATTGGATGGACCATTCTAGCAGCCTTCTTTTCTTTCTCTGAAACCAATTGAGAGTTTCCTTGGCTGTGTGTTTTGGATCATTGTCTTGTTGAAATTTCATCTTCATCATCCTGGTAGATGGCAGCAGATTCTTATCGGTACATTTGTGCATTCCTTCTTCCTTCAATTATATTAAGTTTACCAGTGCTGTATGCTGAAAATCAGCCCCACACCCTGATTGATGTTCCCACCCACAAACTTCACTGTTGCTTTGGTGTTTTGGGGGTTATATTTTCCAGAAAATAGCCCCAGTAGTACTTACTGAAACCTTAAGTAGTTTAGAAATGATTCTGTAACCAATGGCATCAGTATGTTTTGCAACAATAAACTTGCAAAGATCTAGAGATAGCTCACTGGTTTTACCCATCATGAGATGTTTCTTATGTGGCACCTTGGTAATAAGAAACCTTTATATAGGCTACCAATTGATCTAGCTGATATTATTTTTCACTAAATGGCAGGATTACATTCTATTTACTGATAGATTTCAGCTGGTTTCATGATTTTCCATGGCTTTTTGCACCTCTCGTTCTTCCTGTGTTTACTGTTTACACAAAGCCTTAATCTAGATTTTACACTAAAGCACACTTTGGCAAAAGTTCTTTATTGGCATTGATTTTTTGTCATGCTGCTTGTATGAACTGAATCATTTTATTATCCATTCATGATTTTCTTGAATATACCTTATGTTTAGTAGTGCTTCCCCACAAAAAAATCCATCAGGGTAAGGTCTGGTGGTCGTGGTGACCAGTTAAGCAGGTTTCATCTACCTATTCCCCAGAGGTTTAACCCCAACCTCATGGGCTCCAATCCAGAATTTAGGAAAGGCTCCTCACCCACTGAGTGCCATTACTGGTGTCTTCTTATGTGATGGAGGAGTCTTTTTGCCCCTTCATGCTCCAAGGCCAGGAAGCAACTGCTACCTCTACACCCCTTATAGCTACACCCCTGCTATTTACCAACTTTAGGGTAATTTTTCATCGAGAAAAGAACTGCATTTGTGGTATAACATTTCATTAGAGCATGTTTAGGTGCAGATCTGAGGTAACTGTTGTATTGTAAAACAAACTGTAACCCGAGGGTGATTCAACTGTTCTTTATTTGTTAAAAGAGAGTTTTCTGTTGAGTAATAATCATAGGTGTTTCTTTTACCTGCACCTGAAAGTTTGAAGTTGGCTTTATAAGACCATATTATTCTTCTTATAATATAATCTTCTTGTGTTTCTTCATTTAAAATTGTTACTGCCGATGTGGATCACCCTCTAATAATCCATAGATTGAACTTGGCTGATACATTTTCAGCCCATACTTTTGCTTTAAAATTGTCTAACTCTTTGGAGGTTCTCTTTGTGAATTTGAGTAAACACCAGTGCCACTAACATTTCATCAATAGTAGCACTCACTCGTTGGCCACTTTTTTGTGTATAACTAATCCAGTTCTGTCAAACTTGTCACATATAGTGAATACTGATCGTCTAGTTGGTTCAAATTCTTCTTCCCATTTCTGTTGAACATGTTAAGTGTTCTGTGGCTTTCAGTATTGTTTCATTATCCACTTGTTCATCAAATTACCAGTCATACTTAATTGTCTTAAGAATGGAATAGACATATTGGGGAGACATATGATACAGTCTAAACACATAAATGTCTTAGGAGCCCATGACAGCCATTTTCAGCACAGCTTATACTTTCGCACATACCTTCAGAAATGACTAAAATATCTCCCCTGTTTATCTAATTATTGACCATCCTGTGCACCCTGGGTTCAGGGATGGGCAAATCATTGGTGCACCCCTGGGCCCAATAGTTAACGGGGCTACTGCCACCTTAAATGTAGCAAACAGCTTCATACTACTAAATTGCATTTAAGGGCCTGAGCTAATGAGTTTCACACTTATTGGTATTTTTTGATAGAGAAACATAACAGGGTGCTCTGAGGCCCACCGGGACAGCAAGTGGCCTAGACTGTTCATGCACATGGGTCCTCTTCTGTTTGTGTCTGCCCATGCATGAATTATACCAGTTGACCGCACAAAAATAATGGTTTATTATACTGGTATTCAAAAGTTCAATCAAGGGAGTATGGTATTGCCATAAAAGAGTGACTCTCTCTGTCCCTCTCTACCTCTCTCCCCCTCTACCGCTCTCTCCCTCTCTCCCCCCTCCCCCTCTCTCTCCCTCATTAGGTAGCCATACACCTTACATAGCTGAGAGATAGACACTTCTTTGACCAACCGCAATGTCTCATGACCTCCACGTACATGTGTATGTATAGCTTGATCTTGCATGAGGCTTATCTTAACTAAGAACAAAGGCTCAGACATGATAAAATTCTGCTGCCTCCACTGACACCTGCAATTTGATGAGTGTTAGGACAGCCTCATACACATTAGATGGTCATCTGATCCAGGACATTTGACTGACTATCCTCTGATGTCTATGGCCAACTTAACTCCTTAGCCACAGTACTGCAAATGTTTTAGGCAGGTGTGGGGAAAATGTTGCAAAGTAAGAATGCCTTCAAATATAGAATAGTTAATAGTTTATTTTTATCAATTAACAAATGCAATGCGAAAGAACAAAAGAGAAATTTTAATTAAATTAATATTTGGTGAGACCACCCTAGAAGTACTGAAAGTGATGGTGTGGCCCCCAGAGAGCTATAATCTCATCATCATCGAGTCTGTCAGGGATTAGATAAAGTGACAGAAGGATTTTAGTAGCTAAATTCACAGAAGATCTGTGAATATTTCTCCCAAATGCTTGGAGCAACCTCTCTGCCAAGTTCCTTCAAAAACTGAGTACAAGTGTATCTAGAACAGGGACGCACAACATTTTCCAGTCCAAGGGCCACATTGCCCTCTCCCAGGGGTCACAGAGGGATATTCTTCATAAGAGACCATCGAATGCTTCAATTATAAATACCCAAAATGGATGAGATGTCATGGTTCCACATTAGGGATCGCCAGAGATTAGAATGGGGTGTCCACTGCTTGGTGTTTCAGAAAGAGGCTATGAGCTGCCAATTTTCATGGTAATATTTGGGGCTTACAGAAGTGGTTGTTTCACAACTATAACTAGAGAGAACAAGATTATATGGCCACTTTTCCCACTCATCTCCTTCTCTTTGGAGTCTCAAACCTATCAGACAGTTTTAGGGTATCTACGGATTTGCCATGATTGCTCCGGAATTAAATACTCTTTTGTGGAAGAAATCCAGAAATAATACAAAACCTGTTGTTACTGCATTGCTCATTTAGGTTGCTTAAAATAGTATATACCACAGTAGAGTGCCAGCCATACAATGCCCACTATAACAGTGCCAGCCATGCCACTGCCCACTATTACAGTGCTAGCCATACAGTGTCCACCAAAACATTGTTAACCACACAATGCCCACCATAACAGTGCAAGCCATACAGTGGCCACTATAACAGTGCTAGCCATACAGTGTCCACCAAAACATTGTTAACCACACAATGCCCACCATAACAGTGCCAGCCATACCAGTGCCCACTATAACAGTGCCAGCCATACAGTGCCCGCCATTAACAGTGCCATCAGCAGAATGCAGCTGTCAAAAGATGAATTTCTGAAGTATGAGAACTGAGACAAAGCATGTTTGTGTCATGATAGCTAGTGGTCGCGCAGAGGGGCAAAGTGGGCTGCATGTTGTGCACCCTGATCCAGAAGAACTGATGTTGAAGGCAAAGGGTTGTCACAACAAATATTGATTTGATTTTTCTTTGTTCATTCACTGCATTTTGTTAATTCAAGACAATAAATCACTAACACTAGTTAACACCTGGCTAAAACTTTGTTACTGTACTGTAACTATTAAAAGTGTTTTGCCATGGAGCTCGCTAACAGCCGGCCTCAGTGAATGGGGAGATGTCCACGCTTGCGCAGTTTTCCTTGTTTTTTAGTCAGTTCTGAATATAGCTGAGTGAGTGTGCTTAGTTATACTAGGAATTTCCATAGTCTCCCCATTCACTATGGCAAAACCACTTTTTACCTAGTTCATGTGATGTTATCTTTTTACCTGTGTATACCACATTTTTCTTTCTTTTTTACTTGAACTTGAACCTGTTTACATATTCATCATTCCTTTTTATTGTTTTGCTCAATTAATGTCAAGTGACCCTTTCATTGTCTTTGTGAAAGAGCCAATTTAACTTAAAAGGTCTTCAAAGCCACCTGGCGGGCACAGTTATCCCACACATTGCTTATAACTCCAGGGCAATTGTTAGTGAAATAATAAAGTGTGGTGTCGCTCTGTGCTGGTCACCTTTATCATATACACATGAAGCCACAGGGTTTATTTTCAGGTCTGTGAACAATCGTTCATAAGAATAATCTATGTTTAGTCACGGTTACCACCCAGGAATTAATGTGTGATACTGTGCCGTATTACTCATTCCTAAATTATGCATAATGACGTTACATACAAATAGACATTTAGGATAACAAATCTCAGAGCTGCAAATCATTAACTATATCAGGGTTTGCCTAGTACAAGGAATGTCAAAAAGTTGTTTCAGTCTTTCTATATATGTATATGTTTAATAGTTCCTCATTACGTTAACAATCATGACTTGCTGTCAGTGGATGGAAACATTCTAAAAGTAAAAAAACTCTCCAGGTGTCTTTCAGACCACAGCATAAGTTATGTAGATAATCCTCCAAACGCAGCATTAGCACCAATTTTCTGTCTAAGGGCATGTCCCCACTGCACGGGTAGTTGGCCGGTTTTTCAGACGGTTTGCGATTTTGCAGACCGGCTGAAAAACCGGTCGAAAATGAGCACAATGATGCTCTATGGAAAACCCATGCAGCAGTCCCCACTGCACGGGTTTTCTGCCCGCCAGTTTTTCCGCCCGTGGTCCGCTCAAAAAACATTGAGCATTTTCATTCTTCTGTCTGGTTTCATATGAATATGAACACCTCAATGGGAGGGCTCTTCTTCGCTCATTGCGGAGAAAATCTGTCCCCTAGCGGCTGTGGGGACGGCCGCAAAACCGGACAAATATCGGTCGGATAAACTGTCCCTTGCAGTGTGAACACATCCTTAAGAGAAGAGATGCACATTGTGGCTTCGGGTACGGCCACCAATTACTGCTAGTGTTTGGTGACATGTTGTGTGGCCAGCCCATTGTTGGACGCAGCAGAGGCAGTACTATGTACTCCTACCCTAAGGGTATGTTCACACAACGGATTTGGATGCTGATCCTGGGGGTGGTTTAGCACTGAATATGCTTTTGAATCAGCGTCCACTCTGACTGTAAACCGACCTGCATTATACCCTATATAAAATCAGCGTCATCATTCAGACAATCTTACTTGCTTATTTAAAGGGAACCTGTCACATAGTTTTTGGCCCCATGGCTGACGACAGAACAAGCTAGTGTCAGAGCTGCTGTTTCCAGTGCTGTGTCCCTTATTCTGTAAGATGCTTGTATTTCTTTTCGTTTTTAATGCTCAAATCTGCAGTTTTCAGCCAGAAGAGTCATTTGAAGAGTCACTCAGAGTGTCAGTTTTTTCAAACCCTGACCACCTGAGGCTAGCCCCGCCCACCTCAACTGACAAACCTTTTACTTTGAATAGGTAGAAACATGTGAATAACTGTCAGTGGGCGGGGCTAGCCTTTGGTGGGTGGAGCTGACACCTACTCATGAATAAGATTTGAGGGGTAAATACTGTAAAACGACAGCATCTTGCAGAATAAGGGGCACAGTGCTGGGAACAGCAGGTCTGACACTAGCTTGTGCTTCCCTCAGCAAGAGGGGCATAACCTATATGACAGATTCTCTTCAAAGCTTTATACGCGCTGACAATTCCATGGCATAAGAGACAGAAAATCTGCCTCGTACATTTATCGTAATTTCCTTGTCTGAATTCCGCACTTATAAGCGTGGAATTTCTGACGAGGAAACAATGTCAATCTGGCTATGAAACTTTCATGGACCTATCTTAATAAATGGCAGCTGTTAGACAGGTCAGATGACTTTTTACCCACGAATGTGAAAAGGTTGTATCCACTCAGAGACAGTAAGCAGAATTTGCAAAAACATTGAAGTAACACATTACTTATAACAACATAGCATTTTGTTACACAATGATTCAAATTGTTTTTATATAAAACATGACTACCCCTTAAAGGGGTCCTCCAGGAATAGGTTTTTATGTGTTATAGGCTTCACAACTGTATTTTATTAAACTTTGGAATTCATACTTGTTAAAAATTATTTTCTTATCCTGATGTGCAGAACCAGGCAAAAAGCATTGTCTTCCCCTCCTCCCTATCCCCTGCAAACCCCCTGACTTTTATTGATCTACTGGCCTCAGTGATCATTTTGTCATCACTCAGTGGGTGTGCTTTGAAGTCAGGCTCAGCTCATAAAAACCCGCCCTCCCCCTCCCCTGTGTTGTGGGTGTGACCTGGGCAGAGAAGATCTGGCTGCATTCACTCTATCCAGCCTGTAGTTTGCTAGTGAATAGAAGTAATCACATTACAGTAATTACAGGGGAGGGGGAACTGTTTGTTTATCTTTGAATCCTGTTAGCAGGACTTAGTAATGGGAGCAGAGGACAGCAGTTTGGAGCTGGGGGGTTGTGTCCAGCTGTCATGAAAATGATGACTGCAGCTTTGTACAGTTTACACAGTGACTCATGAGTCCTAACTAATATCATTATCATGACAGCAAATACAGAGCTGAAGGGAATTACATACTTATGTTAGCACCATGTCTAGCAGTGATAACTGTGGAGGGAAGTCCTAGATTGCAATGCAGTCTAGGATTTGTAGGAAAGAAAATGTTGAATCATATGAAAATGATAAGGAGGAAAAAAAAAACACAAAGAAGGGGTGGAATATCTATACTTTTCTATATAACTGCTGTGTATAGTGTTCTATGAAATATTTAAACTCCTGGATAACCCATTTAAGTTCTGCCTATTAATGATTGTTTCTGCATTAAAATCAAATAGGTCTTTCCCACTTCTCCCCTCCCCACCTACCTCCCCCCATTTTATTTTACCATTTCCTCTCCTTTTCCCTCTCCCTCTCCTGAGATGAATGGGTTGAGTTTTGGCTAGTTTTTTACAAGAATGTGAATTTTTTTTTTTGGGGGTAACGGCATTGAACAATGCTCATTTGAGTATTCCCAGGGCTTGTATGTTCATTACACAGTTTTGTGCAATGTTTGTATTTTCTATGTTGCCTCATACATTTGTTATTAAAACATAAATAAAACCGTTAAAAAAAATCAAAGCTGTCTATACGTGATTTCTTACACTGTTCAGATTTCAATCTCAAGCTCCTCTATACAGTGTTTGCTTCAAGACATAATTACGTTTATTGCCAGTTTTCCAAGGATGATATAAATAAAGCATAATTATTGTATGAAATAATTTTATTGTATTATAGAAAATTATGTAACATTTTCAGATACTTGGAATTGTAATTTATCACCATTGTCAGGCTCACACTTGTTGACAGTTAAAGGGGTTTGGCCACAATTAAAATTAACCTAGGAAGTCTGCAAATTAATTAATAAACATTTTCACCATTCGTCAGTATTAAAAAATTCTGTACCATGTTTGTCTTAGCTGCTACTTTACTGAAGCAAAGTTTACAGCTCATCTTCAGGGGATACGACCAGTGATGAGAGCTCCTCAGTCCTGGCCGCACATGCCCATACATCAGCTCTCCTCTCAGACAGCTGCTGCCAGTCTCTTCCCTGATTAGTAATCAAACTCAATTTTTTGAGTGAGTGTTTAGCCCCAGGTGCCTCCTGTCATAAGAATTAGCTTTTATTTGCCGTGTGCAAAAGCATACATGGCGTTATTCTAGCTAGTACATTAAAATGGAGACACAAAGGATCAGGATCACATGTATAACACTATTATTCCCATCCACAACAGATCACAAGGCATTTGGGAAAAAGGGGCTGGAAACTCACTGCCCCTCTATAGGTTGAACAAACCCAAATTTACTTCGATTCACTGAAAATTTTTAGAACAAAAAGGAATTAAATTTTCAAGCCCCTTTGCTATCTAATACCGTTTGGGGTTTGCCCCATCAGTGTAGAGCGGCGATATTTGGGTTGACTGGTGGGAGGCAATGAGGGGGGATGAGGGGGGGAAATCTCTCCCTTTTGGAGAGCCCATTAAAGGGGTGTAGTGTTTTGTTTTGCCTTTTACCCACTACTACATTGCTTTCAAGATTAGGGAAGAGTGGGAAAGCTCCTGCGCCCTCTATGGTTGAACAAAACCTCAAATTTCTTCTGATTCACTGAATTTTGAGAAGCAAAAAGGAATAATTTTCAACCAATATTGCTCATCTACATACGCGTTTCGGGGTTTTGCCCCACAGTGTAGAGCAGAGCGATTTGGGTTTATGGTGGGAGGCAATGAGTGGGGTTGAGGAGGGGAAACTCTCCTTAGGGAGGCACCAGTTAAGGGGTGTAGTGTTTTTTTTTGCCTTTTAGCCCATACTCAGCACTGCATATCAAAGGCTTAGGGAAAGGAGCTGGAAAAGCTCACGCCCCTTTAGGTTGTAACAAATCCTAAATTTTACTTCTGTTAAATTAATCTTTGGAAGCAAAAAGGAAAAATTTGTCAAGCCAATATTCCCTCATCTACTACGCGTTTCGGGGTTTGCCCTCTCGTGTAGAGCAAGCGATATTGGCTTGACTGGTGGGAGGCAATGAGTGGGTATGAGGAGGGGAACATCTCTCCTTATGGAGAGCACCAGTTAAGGTGTGACAGAAGCATACAAGCCACCTCCACTGTCACTTGCGATGAGCTGACTTGTAGACTCCAATATTTTGCCTGGACGTTCACCTCTTGGCTTTTAAATGGATGGATGGATGGACTTCATTTCAAATTCGTCTAACTGTCAGGGCCTCACATGATGCAGTTTGGCAATTTTCTTGGCCAAGAAACCACTATCGATGAGCTGGATAATGCTGTTTCTCTATTCTTGGGTAATCTACTTCATGGCTGCTCCTTGATTTGAACCAGAGATCTGTCGCTTGGGAATCAATGTAATAACACATTGAACTATTAGGGCATGTCCACACGGCACGGGTTTTCGGCCGGTTTTTCAGCCGGTTTGCGGTTTTTCAGACGGCCTGAAAAACCGTCCGAAAATGAGCAGAATGGTGCTCTATGGAAAACCTGTGCAGCAGTCCCCGCTGCACGAGTTTTCCGACCGGCGGTTTTTCCGTCCGCGGTCCGCCCGCAAAACATTGTGTAAGCATAATCTTCCGTCCAGAATACAACGGAATATGTGCTTCTCAATGTGAAGGAGGAGGGCTTTTCTCCGCTCATCGCGGAGAAAAGCCATCCCTCCCCCCCCCCCACGGCCGTGGTGACGGCCGCAAAACAGGACAAGTACCGGCCGGCAAACCAATCTGGTTTATTCGAAATATATCACTCTGTGTACAACAAATCTATACAATACAGGCAGTCCCCGGGTTATGAATGGGATAGGGACTGTAGATTCGTTCTTAAGTTGAATTGGTATGTACTGTAAGTTGGAACAGGTTGATTTATTAAAAGTTACTCCAACAAAAAAACTTTTCAATTAGTTTTAGAAAGTGCAGGAAAGGGTTAAAGCCCCCATTTTTACATTTGTTTTGCTGTCTATGCCCCTATTTAGAAGATTTCACCTCACTTTGTCTCTTATGTGCTGCTGTGGCATGCTGGCACTTGAAGTTCCAGAGCTCCTGACTGCTGTTGAACATGGAACTACAAGTGCCAGTATGCCACAGCAGCACATGTTAAACACATGTATTAACTGGCACCTATACAATTAATACATGTGTGGTGTGTGACATGCTGGAACTTGAAGTTCCACAACTACAAATGCCAGCATGCCACACATGCTAATTGTATAGGTGCTGATACAGTACAGTGCTGTATTTAGGGTTGGATGGGGGGACTGGAAGCAGTAAAACAAGTATAAGACAAGAGTGGCATGAGGGAGAGCTGTTGTACTGGCCTGAAGATGGAGGTTCCCAGTGAAAGTGGGTGGGAGTGAGGAAGGTAAATAATAGCTGCTGTGCCGACCTGAAGACGAAGTTGGCGGAGGAAGGCTTGCACCGCTCCAGCGTTATTATGGTGTGTGATATCATCACGCCGAGCCGTACCCCATAAGTCCCCGTTTGTAACTAGGAGACAGGTGTAAGCCGGAACAATGTAAGTCAGGGACTACCTCTATACTGGTTTCTCTATTTGACTTGAATTATGGACATAATTTAACTTTTCGATGATATTTACATTTTTTGAGATGCAGTAAAATAATATAATTGGAAACCAAAGAAAAAAATCTCTGTAGGACAGAACTGGAAAAAACACAAATGCATTTGTTGTAGCTCTGTGATGGCTCATTTTTGTTAACTTTTTGATCTCACTTTTTATTGCTTTTTTTACTGAAAAGTGAGATGATGTAAAAAGCTGTAGCCCTGGCATTCAATGGGTGAATATAATATTGTATTAGATTGGACCAATTATGTTAGTTTTTTAATTATTATTATTATATGTAGGATTTTGTAATATTTAATTTTTTCACATTTATAAAAAACATTTTAGATCTTCTTATGGTAATCTCTATTCCCCTTTAAGGGACTTGAACATGCAATTGCTTGATTGCTTCGACCATGTTCAACAGTGTACTGCAGTCTGTAGTAATTTCATTGATCTAATACACCTTGCCTATGGGTGTTATGTCACTTCTATCATGAGTCCTCAATGGGGTCCTTAACAATCTACAATAAATCTATAAAAAATTAATTAAAAAAACTTTGTAATGTATCATATTACAGAAAAATGCTTCTTTCTTCATTAAACTCTTTTTCTCCTTCTTAACTGTTCTGTGCGGAAATATGCATAACAGAGAGGAGATGGATTTTACTAAGGCTTGGTTCACATGAACAAAGTTCAAACCAAACAAGTTGTACGGGGGCTCACCTTAATTAGCTGTATGATGCACACCTTGAATCCTTCTCTAGTAAATATGTCCCATCTCCAACGCTGCAGGGGCCGCTAGTCCCTGACTAACGGACAACAAATTAAACGTAACAGAGTAAGTGCGGTCCAGCAATAAAATGGAGGAAAAAATTGACTATTTTATTGTAAGTATCTTCAGGTACAGAGGGTAAAAAAGCACTATAGCTAACGCGTTTCGGGCTGAAAAACGTAGCCCTTGTTCACAGCTTGGTTCACATGGATCATATTTGACCTAGATTTGTATGCAGATTTTGAGACAGTAATACACTTACTATAGCCTTTAGCATCTCTGTGTGTCTGTCTGCATTTCTTTGTAACAGTGCATTCATTCTACTTCCCCTCTCTCCTCTCCATAGACTTCTATGTGTACCTGTAACCTGATCTCTCAGTGCAGCTAAAAGTCTGAACTCTCTCAGTTCCATGTTGTTAGGAATTTTTGAATAATTCAACTGTTAAAAAGGCAGAGAGGAACGAAAGGAGGCTGATAAGGGCTCGTTTACACGGCAGTGGACAAATACCGGTCGCGTTATCTGACCGGTATTTTTCTGGTTTGTGCGCCGTCCCCACGGCCCTCCCCCTTCCCATTCACATGTTCATATTCCGTCTGAAAACCGGACGGAGGAATGAACATGCACAATGTTTTTCAAGTGGCCGGCGGTTTGAAAAACCACTAGGCGGAAAACCCCTGCAGTGGGGACTGCTGCACGGGTTTTCCATAGAAGCCTGTTGTGTTCGTTTGCGGCCGGTTTTCCAGACAGTCTGCAAAACCGCAAACCATCTGAAAAACCGGCCGCAAACCCGTCCAGTGGGGACATGCCCTAAGTGGAGAAAGAGGCATTTTTGTAACAAGTTAAACTACAAAGGTTGTTGTCTTCACTTCTACTACTGCTTTATGGAAAGCTATTTATAATCTGAGGTCCACTTTAACAACATGATCTATGCTTACTGCTGTAACAATATAATAAATTGCTTGCGAAATCTATTGTCCACGTCAAGTTCTGTGTGCCTCATACTGATTTATTGTTCATGACTCACCAGATTGTCAAATACAGTAAGTCATCATTCCAATCATTGAGCAATAAAATGTTAAAACCTAATGTTAATAATACATAGTCATAATGAGTCCACGATTGTGATGGTTATTGGTGGTGATGTCATGGTCAGCTTTATTGCTCTGTTTTCTGTACACAAACTATGATCATATAGGCCTTTACGCATTTACACATTTATTCATTAATTTGGCTCTATGTTACTTGACTTTGTCTACATTTATGTTTTCTATCTCAGATCATTGTTACATGTAGAAGTTTATGTGGCTGAAAATAAATTCCATACATCTAAATGGGGTTGTGTTGCAGAATTCCTATGGATTTCTGCATACTCTATTCAGATGAATGGAACAGTTAAAGAACAACAAATCTATGGAAAGTGAATGTAGCCTTAGAAGGGTTCTCCAGTTTTAAGTAGAAATCAGAAATACCATTAGGAAATTCTGAGTTAATAGAGGTGGGGGTGGCTGTTAAAGGGGTTTTGCCACAATGTAATGTTGATGTGGGATCCTCCAAAATGGGTATTTAATCACTTTTCTAAATATATGTGATTACAAAAATTGCAGTCTGAGAGAGCTACAGGCTGCCTTACCTGCCCTTAGTTACTTAAAAGCTTCTATTAATTGATGAGGAGTGGTGGCTTGGAAGAAGCTTTCAATGGAAGGGGCTGAGAAGAAAGGTAGAAATTTTTGTGTTTTGTATACAGAATCCACTAGTTGTAGTGTGATTATCTGAGTAGATCCCTGCTTTATCTGATGACAGAGAACATGAAGAAGCTTTCAAGCTGCTGTGGAGAAAAGGTGTTGGCTTTTGTATACGGAATCCACAAGTTGTAGTTTGATTATTTGAGTGAACATTTCACACGATCCCTTATGCAGCTCTGTGCTCTGGCTGTCTGTCTCTCTCTCTCAGCTCCGTGGTTTGTTTACAATTGCTTCTTAGCAGATAAGCCACGTCCTGGCAAAACCCCTTTAAGGATCCTTATCTTGGCCCTAGTGGAGAGCAGTTACAAAAAGTGTATCTAGCTCTGGAGGACCTGTCCTGTCCTGCATCATACAGACAACCTGGTGATTTGAATATGTGCCTTATTTCTCCTGTGGATTTCTGCAAGGAAACTGAATGCTTACTGTCATATTTCCTCACAAATTACCATTGATTTCTTGGGCTCCTAGCTGGGGAAGGGGGTCACTATATGATCCGCTTATTTATGAGGTATCCTTTTTAAGAAGAGTGGTTTGTCTTTTAAAACCTTTAATCTGGTTTCATGCAACTTTAATAAAGATGGATTTTATAATCTGTATTATAGTCACAGCACTGAGATCTCACCGAGTTCTACTAATTGTACATTACCATAGTTCTGTGGTTCTCTAAATTCAGTACAATAGAATAACTGGGCTTCTGAGTATTGCTGTAGTAATATGGACCCTAAATTATGTATGATCAACCAGGATAGGGGATTATGTATGCCTTTGGGAGTAAATCATTGAACCCAGAAGAACCACAGCACTCCTTATTGTCTTTTTAGCAAAGTGTAGAAAATGTTATTCCTGTCAGGTAAGAAGGTATAAAGCAATTCTCCAAGAAAAACATGTGTTATAAAGATTATTTCATGCAAGACATCCCAGACTAGAAGATGTTTTGGCTCGGACAAAGCCTTCTTCAGTTCATATCCCAGCTCCTTTCCCATAATGCCTTGTGATATGCAGATGCTTAGTAGTGGGCTAAAAGGCAATCAAAACACTACAAACCTTAACTGATGCTCTCCATAAGGAGAGATGTTCCCCTTCTCTCAGCCACTCATTGCCTCCCACCCAGTCAAGCCAGTATCGCTCTGCTCTACACTGATGAGGGGCAAAACCCCGTATGTAGATGAGCGATATTGGCTTGACTAATATTCCTTTTTGCTTCTCAAAGATTCAGTGAATCAGAAGTAAATTGAGGATTTTTTTACAACCAATAGAGGGCGCAGTGAGCTTCACAGCTCCTTTCCCATAATGCCTTGTGATATGCAGATGCTTAGTAGTGGGCTAAAAGGCAATCAAAACACTACACACCTTAACTGATGCTCTCCATAAGGAGAGATGTTCCCCTTCTATCTGAAAAGTAAGAATGATAAAGCTCTGGTGGTGTGTTTCAGCCACATACACCTGCAATTGCATGCTGGAGAATAAAGGCGGCCAGCACCCAAAACTCAACTAATGCGCCAGTGCTGAAGAGGTAGGCGGGGAAAGACGCGCAGTGTCTGAGCAACACTTCCCTTTACTGGAGGTTGGTTTCTTCACCATCTCCTGCCTTCATTGCCTTTCATGTGACACTGCCATTTTCTTTATTTTCATCACTTTTAATGTGATACTTCCACTCAAATCTTCCTCTACTTTTGTATGTCTCTGTACTTTTCTTCTCGCCCTCCTCCATTTATAGCCATATTCCTACATATGGTTTTTTGCCACCTCCATTTCCTTTATTTTGCCCCATCATATCTATAAACCTTCTCCTCTACACTATATCCATCCTCATATATCTTTCCAGTCAGGGGCCCTAAAGGTCCCATCTCCCAATTTTCCTAGTGGTCTTATTCTTTTATACATCCTCTTTTAATCCCTTTCTTCTTTCATTACTCTTCATTTTCCTTGATTTGTTCTGCTCCCTCTCCTTCTTACTGCTTTCTTTTTTCTCCGTACTCATAGTACATACATAGTTACAATAGGGCCATCTTATCCATTGGGCACACTAAGTAGTTGCCTGGGGGCCACACAAGCCCAGGGGCCCCTAGTGATGAATGCATGTCGCTACTGCTTGTGTGTTCTTAGGACGTGCAAACAGTAAACGAACAATGGTGGAGCAGGATGCCATCAGCTCCCTGCTCTGCCAATGAGTCTTGGTGGCTGTAGGCTGCAAACAAGATGTCAATAGGGTTTCCTGATGTAGGTGGTGTGATGATATTGGGGTGCTTGGTGATAGTTAGAGGCATGGCCATCTGTGGTGTCCTGTTTGGGCATGGCTAGAGACATGGCCTGGTGTGATGTCATCTATTCAGGCCGGGTTCACTCCACTGCTACGACTGGTGGCCATTAATTCTGTTAAGACGGCCCTGCAATGTACATTCATGCATTATCATTATTAATCTTCAGATATGACCTGAAGAAGTCTCTGTCGGAGCCAAGACATCTTTTAGCCTGGATTCTCCTGTATACTGTACCTTTCTAACCTGACTTCAATAAAATAAGGGCACTTTTCCTGAAAATGCATTCAGGAGTGTTGTGATTTGTTTGGGATCAGTAATTGTGGGACAAAGAGTCCTTCCACTGAGAACATCATTGTCACAGTTTTCAGAATGCAGTATACAGAATCAGGTGCAGAACAATCCACCTTTTTTTTAGATCCAGATTCTCAGATAAATTCAGACAAAGAGCACCCAACTTCATATTGAAACGCTTTTGGCCTTTCTACGTGTGTTACTTTTGGGTTTTTGGATTTCTCAGGAAAGATTTCAATATTTAAATCCACTAAACAACCAATTACATAAATTCATTACATGAAAAAATATAATATTTTAAATAAATTTTGATAAATTTTGTTCAAATTCAAATGTCTCGTTTTGTACAATTTTTTATGTCCAAAGTGTTTTTGTGACACTTTTTATTCCTGCATCATTCTTCTCAAAGCACAACATTCAATACCCAATCTCCCAAACCAAATTTAAAATCCTGAAAAAAACACAATTTAAAAATTGCAATAAAATTGCATGCTATTAAATACAATGGAGGGAATGTTGACACCTCGGGCCACATGTATGAAAACTATGGGCAACAAAGGGAATTTTAGACCAAGAAAGTTTTCATACATGTGGCCCGTGGTTTTTTCAAGGGCAAAAATTTGAAGCAGAATCAATGACAGAAATCTTAACAAGAAATAAAAAATTTAAACTAGGCCTTAAAGAGACACTTATATCAGAAAGGAATATTTTTGTTAAACCAATATTTTTGGAAATTTTTTTTTTACATTTTTGGCATTTTTCTTATATTTCGAATATCCTATGCCCTTAGAAATTACTTAAAAAATTCTAACTGTTATAGTAAAGAGATAAACCTCCTGAATGGCAGGGCAGGCTAACCTCACTGTAATGGGTTGGTGGATTCACTGGACCACCGCAAGCGATGATAGTTAATCCACGCCAGGGAGCGGAGTCTAAGTAGCCCCCGGTGTTCACCAGAGCCCGCCGCAAAGCGGGATGGACTTGCTGCGGTGTGAGGCTACCAGGTCGCTACCCCTGACGTGACTTGCTTGCGATGGCGGCCGGGGTAATGCGTGGTACAGAATCGTAATCCAGAGACGTAGTTGGGGGACAGGCAAAAAGGTCAGGCAGGCGGGAGAGGTTCGTGGTCAGAGACAGGCAGACGGTCGGGCAGGCGGGGGAAAAAAGCCCGGTCTGGAAACGTAGCGGAACAGACTGGTACACGGGTGATCAATACGGAACTCCAACACTCTCTAAAGACACTGAACGCACACCAACGATCTGGCAGAGAGTGCAGGGGCGTATACAATATATAGGACCAGCGGCCGGCAATCGACAAATTACCGGCGTGCTGGCCCTTTAAATCCAGACCAGCCGTCGCGCGCGCACCCTAAGCAGCAGGCACGCACGCGCGGCGGCATAGGCAGAAGCAGGAAGCACAGGAGCGTGGATGGGTAAGTAGACTGGCACCGAAGCCTGGAAAACAGGGGCATGGTCGCGGGCGGCCGTGGTACCCGCGCCGGACCCCTTGTGGGCAGAGGGGCGGCCGTGGGGGCGACAGCTCCCGCGCCAGCCCCCATGACACTCACTTTATTGCAGCTGCAGCTTATCTCTATGTAGTCTCATTACAAATATTAGGTGATGACATAATTGATCAGCGAGCTAATGTTACCCTGGAGCAGGGGATATAAGAAAGATTAGACTAGATGACAGGACAATGACAAGAGCAAGACATGAAAGCATAGTGGGCTAATCCTTTCCTGCCCATGGAGCTTCCAGGTTATTCACTCTTTTCAGGTCAAAGCTCGCAGAGGGGAAGTCAAAGACAAATCAGGAAGCCATGTACAAAGGGGAATTCTAAAAAAATTAAATAAAAAAAAAATAAACAAAAAATTTAAAACTCAAGTAAAAAAAAACATATAATAGTTGTATATTGCTTGTTAATATGAGACATTTGTTTTAGGATGGTAGTTTCCGTTTAATGGGAAGCTTGAACCTCTGTCGTGTTTTTAGGGAGGAAAGAGAGAAGATTTGATTTATTACAAATTCATATTTTTGACAATTCATAATTTTTGGGGGGATTTTTCATAAAGATTTTCCCATCAATAATGCCAACATTCAGTATGGGCTAATCGTGGTGTGCCTGCATAAGCATTTGAAAGGGAAATGGATAGCAGCTGTTTCCCCATTGACAGGTATTTGCAGAAATAGGCAACAAGAAATAGTGATGTCACGTCTTCGCCTCAACTGTAGCGATGGAGGAGATAAACTCCTTTGACTGCGTGATAGAGGGCCTAAAAAGAAGTGGTCACATGCTGGGCTGCAGTGCAAATCTTTTAGCACATTGATCCTGAGCTGACCCCGGCCATTGTTCAGCTGGCATGTTCTGCTGGTCAGGACTGGTCTGATACATTCACCTTTCCACATACAAAGCATTCCCCAGACATTCCGTACATGACATTTTGAATAACGTACAAATAATAAAAGTTATGCTGTCACCTGGATGCTGGCATAATACACTCATTTGTCATGATGTTCTTCAGGAATGCTACAGATGAATAAAAAGTAGAGTTAATCTTTTCATCCATTTTTGGCCTTAGATCACCTAAAAGAAAGCTTTTTTTTTTAAAGGAAGCCAACTATTCTAAGTGTTTACAGAATGTATGTACTGTATGTGGGTATGTGTGTATGTATGCCATAGAAAATAAAATCCTCAAATGGGTGAAAAATTGATAAAATTATTTTACATTTTTTGGGTCTGATTAAAAAATCTAAGAATAAAAATCAAAACATATGACCACACCCATCCCTAACACGTTTTCAATCTCTTCATTGGTTCTTAGTCATAGTAAAATGTCATATATAGAAATATATAGACACCCTCCATTAACCCCAGCATCTCCACAATCATCCAAGCATGAATATTATAAACATACAAAGGTTACATCAACTATATATACGAGAACAAGGAGGCACCACCAAGTAAAGAAGAAAAGGGCGAGATGCCAGCAAAATTAAACCCTACTCAGTGCCACTGGAGCATGAATAAAATAGATGTAGATGTACATATACTATATATATATATATATATACTTTAAATATATATAATATAGTATAATATATATATAAATATATAGATATATATAATATTAATATATATATCAATACTTCGAAAAGAAATCACACATCGGGCACTCCAAAGGGTAGCAAATAAGAAAGTTGTGTTATTTATCCTCCAAGCTAATAAATTGGCGACTTTTGCAGCTCCCACACGGAGCGCATTTCAAGCTGTCAAGCGGAAACGTCGCACTTTATGGCATGGAGGAATAAAACACCTTTCTTATTTGCTACTTCTTTGGAGGTGCCGTGTGGATTATCTTTTGAAGTGTATCTAAGGATCCCTCCCTGGATCGGGGTTTATACTGCTAACTGCACCATAATCATACTTGCAACACACAGATAAGTGCTTTCATCATTATTCTTGCATTTTTCCGTGATATACTATATAATAATATATATATATACTAATATATATAATTATATAAGATAGTACGAGGAGAGAGGAGCGAGAGGGGGGAAGAGATGGTACCAAAAAAAAAAAAAAAACAATCCACACAAGCAAACCGTCCGAAAAATGATGCAAAACCCTAAACATTGATGAAAAGATTTATCCCACCCATGTCCTCTTGCAACGTTTCATCCAACAATAGGACCTTCCATATCCATTTTTGACTTACAGTCCTTTCTCCCTTCAATCTCCCCCCTTGTCTTCAACTCTTCAAGACCATTACTGATATAAATATAGATATATAGTAATATATATATATATTATATATATTATATACTACTTATATAATATAAAATATATATAATAAGATTTGTGCAGGTATGCTATCATAAGTGCGCCACTAAAGGGTATTTCCCAGGTTATTTTGTAAGCAAACTGCCAGTTCATTTAAAAAAAAAAAAAAAATTAAAAAAGTTACCTCACTTCGGATGCAGGGCTGCACCATCCTCACTCTCTGTCGATCTGTTTTATAACAGTCTTGTTTTTAATGGAGCATCATTGTTGCAGCCACTGAGTGGCTGTAGAGGTCATGTGACTTTTGGTGCCATACTGTTCAGAAGTAAGCTCTCCAAACTGTGATGTTACCCAATGGCAGGTGACGGCTGCAGTGGTGACGTGACTTTGGCTGACATCACCGTTCGAATCAAGACTGGGAGAAAACAGAAGACTGGTGAAGAGTGCTGATGGCACAGAACTGGATATGAGGTGAGAGGTGAGTATAACTTTTTTTTATTTTTAATGGTCAGCAGTATGCTTACAAACTAACTGGACAATCCCTTTAAAGAGGTTATCTTATGAAGACAAGGCATAAAAGCAGGTAGGGTCAGGGTAGAACAGGCAGAACTTGGGAATGGGTATATTTTTGTATATTTGGGGTAAGATTCGTTCTGTATTATATGATTGTATTAATAATGCACATTTATTAGTGTAATGGAAGATATCTAATACCACTAAGGTCCCTTTATATTACCATTTTTAAGGGGAATTTGTCAGCTACTTTAAGCTCTTTGAACAATGGGCAGCATGAAATAAGTGCAGGTTACCCAGTCGCGATTCAGGGTACATCATTGCAGCTTTTCCCCACCCCCTCAACTAAACTTACAGCTCTCTCCCATGTTTGCTTATAGGGTGAGTGCTTTTAGTGTTGCTGAAAGGGTGGGGTAAGTGCCCTCTATGACTCATCGCTTCCGTCCTCAGGCGTCTTACCCCTAGGCCCAACTTTTACAATGTTTCAACCCTGAACCTTCTCACAGCACATCAGAGTAAAACCCATTTGGTTAGATCCAGGTAAACTACTCATTTCATGCTGCCCCTTGTTCGGGCAGTATAAAGTAGCTGCCAAGTTCCATTGAATTTTACATTTTATTCAATTTTATTGTATTATTATTATGTTCACATTATTATTATTGTTATTATTTATTATTACTAATATTATTATTATTATTATTATTATTATCATATTATTATTTTTATTATTTTACACTGAACAACTTTGCTCAGGTAAGAAGAGAATACATAATCTGTGTTATCCCTGCACGTCCATACATAAGTGATAACAGTGAAATAATGGTGACAGCTGAAAAGACACTGATGCTTTCTAGCGCCCTCTTTTTTAGTGAATTCTGTGACGACATTAATAAGTTAATGAGTTTCTATCACAACCCCCGGAAAGTACAAGCAGTGACTTGTGAATTCAGGATCACAATATGAATCCCGTGTTCAGGGCTTTTATCGACAGGTCTCTCAGCTTGACAGCTCAATGCTGCCGATGGCGTTATGCTTACGAGTGCACATCAAAAAGGGCACATAAATTATTGGTCTAAAGGCGCTCCAGTAGCTTGTTAATGAATGTTGTGCAAGGTGTGAAAAAAGTTTCAAAGCCCCCAACACTACATTTTTAATAAAGCCCGAGTAGCAAGGACTTGGCTCTGGGAATTTTTTAGTTATATATTTTTTCATGACTTTGGGTGTATCATGTTGCATGCTCTCAAGTAGATGAAATTCTCCTTGCTGTGCACAAACGAGTTTCCCTTCTGCAATTTAAGACCACCCCTTAGCACCTTCCTGTTTGCAAAAGGTTTTAGATAATCTATTTCCAAATAAATACAGCACTTTTCATCTGCTGAATAGCTCTTTAGGACTCCATTTGCTTTGTGGACAGTCATTTATAATAGTCAATGGCTATAAAAATTTGCCCCAATTTTATCTATGATGTTTTTGGATTGGAAACTACAAAAGTGTTTTCTATAGCTCGTGCAAAGAAAATGATCTATGAATGAGCCCTCTTGACTTATTGGAATAACAGAGGAATCTGCAGTAATTGCTTAAGGTATTTAGATAGTTGTGAAAATAAAAGCTCAGGTTGCTTTAATGATATCCCATAACTCTGGGAAAAGTAATGAGGTTGCATTTTTTACGGCATCTCGACTATGTCTGGCATAGAGAGCCTTGGTTTACTCTCTTCCTATGAATGTTCTGCTGTCATTCCAATGAATAGCCGTGCCACCCACCAGCAAAAACGGCAGCCTGGGATGAATCAACTCCGCTGGTAAAGCTGCGGCTTGAGAGTGCAAGTGACACCTCGGTTTTCATTTGAATGAAATCATAGTCTTAGTTCATCACCTATTGGAGAAGGAATGCTTACATTTGTAGGTAATGCTCATAAGACAGGGACTCGCAAGCGACTTGTGTTCAAAAGCTGGACCGCTCTCTGAGTTTGCCCAGATGACAACAGTTTATCTTCCTGAACGTTGCATTACTAGATACTTATTTACAATGTATAAAAAGGAATCGCATCTACGCATAGGGTTCCTTAAAACCCGTCACGAATTGATTGAGCAGACAGTGGCAGTTGAGGATTAAAATCTGAGCTCCTGAACAGCTGCTTTCTCCCAGTCCCCCTCTCCATTCAGATGGTAAACACAGCTTGAGATTAAGCTATATTTTAACGTTGCCATGATTAAATATTGCAACGTGGATATTGTTATATTCAAATTACATTAAACCGCTGCAGTAAGTGGTACAAGGCCCTCAAATACCCTTTAAGACTATATGGTAATTTTTCCCACAACAAATCAGAACACTACCCAAGGTATTTCATCCCTTCTTTCCCTTATTAGCAGCAATCCTGATGATTTTAAAACGTAAGCAACATTGGTAGAAATAAATAAAACAGATGACAAAAGATTTTTCTATCCGTCTGCTATATCTATCTATCCAGCTCTCTCTATATATAGTAGGGCAGTGTGACAACAACTTTTCTCTTGGGGACACATCGGCCTCACATGTGATACTAAAGGGCCGACGTAATTTTAGAATCTGTATAAAATGAAACTACTCTCTTAAAGTTAAGGCATCTATTATACGGATAGATACATTTGTACAGTATTCTGTTTATAATTATGTTCCCTTTGAGGTGGCAACAGGGAGAATATATTGCCCGCTGTAGATAATATGCCTGTAGTAGTGATAGTTGAGAATAAAGCCACAGTAGATGGACAGGTGTATCCGTAATACACTCGGAGTAAGAAGCCGAGTGTATTCAGGCACAAAAAATGTGGTTTTAAAAATCCCCCCTCGGCTTATACACGAAGTCACTGTCCAGTCGGCACTAACTCGGTGCGCAGCGGATTGCCGCGGGCGCTTGACAGGGACGCTTCAGTTATTATACGGCACCTCAGAGGAGCTGCAATAACGAAGGCCTGAGTACAGCCGACAGCGTCCGGAGCGCAGCGAGCGTCCTCCGGAGCGCATGCAGGAGGAAGTAGCTACCACTTGCGGGCCATAGAGCGAGCGCTCCGTGCACCGTCAGTGGACTCCCGGTGGCCGCAACTGACGGCTGTCCATGAATTTCCGCACAGGCATCGGTGTGACATCACGCTGCGTACGCGCCCTTAAGACATCACCCCTCCTGTGCCGTGAAGACGATGAGCGCGCCCGTGTAGGCCGGTGACAGCGAGGAGGCGGAGCGGGCGGAGGAGACGGAGCAGTGGGGAGCCATGTAAGTGTTTTTTTGTCATAAAAACGTGCCTAACCCTGCCTATCTGCCTAGGGTACCTAAACTTGTTTATAAACCTACCAATACCTGGCTGTAACCTTACCATACCCTGTTCTGTAACAACCTAGACCTGCAATAACTACCAATATACCTGGCTATAACCTACCGTATGGGAAACTATACCTGCTATAAGACCCTGCCTAGGGGGACCTATACCTGCCTATAACCTATCTAGGGGACTTTATACATGCCTATAAGACTGCCTAGGTGGACTATACCAGCTAAATATGACTATACCTTCCTAAAACCTACCTAGGGGGACCTAAACCTGCCTATAACCTACCTATGGGACCGTATACCTGCCTTATACCCGACCTATAGCCTGCCCTATGGTGAACTATACATTCCTATTGGGGGCAATAACCTGCCTGTACCTGCCTATGGGCCATATAGAAGCTTCTATACTGCGTATAACCTCCTATATCTACCTAAAACCTGCCTTAATATGGGGGACAATGAACATTCCCTAGACTTCCTATTTAACCTGCCTATGGGGACATTAACTGCCAATACTTGCCCTATAACCTCCTATAGGAATTAAACTGCCTATACCAAGCCTATGTGGGACATAAACCTGCCTATAATGGACTATGTAGGAACATTAAACTGCCTATACCAGCCTATATCAGCCTGACAATTAAAGTGTGCTAACTGTAATATTATTGGTTATCTAGTTTATTTTAAAATTCACCATTAGCCACTTGCGTTTCCACCTAGCTTAACTCGAGTCAATAAGCTTTCCCAGTTTTTTGTGCAAAATAGTGCCTCGATCTAATACTTCGTTGTCGGCTTATACTCGAGTATATACGGTATATCTGCCTTCTGTATGTACAATAGATCGATATATATGACCCGTGTAGGTAGATAGGTGGGTTTAGAGAACCCTGTAGGTAAATATACAGCCCCATGTAGAAAGAAAGAGATAAGAGTCCCCTGTAGGTTTACAGCCATAGTAGTATAAATAAACCCACATGGTAGTAAACACCCCCTGACTGTACTCATAGCCATTTGCTTATTGCACACGCAAAATGCAGGCTGGGCCTAGGAAGGGAAAAGAAGGGCCCACTGCTGCTATTCATAACACTCCTCCAGTGTGTCACCATATTTTCTCACACTTACTGCTTTGGTGACACAGGGAGGGAATGTTGAGACACAGCACTAAAAAGGCACTGCAGAGGCCATCCTGACCTACCTAAAGCTGCTCATCTCACCTTGTCTCTGTCTTTGCACTCATTGTGTCTGTTCTCTCTGCTTCCCGGAGCTCAGTCCAAGCTCGGCTCGGGCCGGATAACACAAGGCAGTGGGCCGGATCTCATTCAAATACTATATGTGACAATCCAGAGGTACATTTGCTCTCAGGATTGCCATTTCCTTTGGAAGGAGATGGATACTGGCACGTCAGGTACACGTCACTTCAACTACAGCGTTGGTTTAAAACTGACTTCTGCCAGCAATATTCTTGGTTCAGCACACAGATACAAGTCAATGTACAACATCCACAACAATAGACTTTCTAGCCTCTAACTGAACATTTACATCCCTTACTAACCATAGCATTCATACCAGTGTCTTCCAGATCCGGTCATTTTTTTTTTTTTATTTTTTTCTCATGTTTTTTTTTTTTTTTTTTTTTTTTTTTTTTTTTTTCCTTTTTTTTTTTTTTTTTTTCTTGTTATTTTTGTTTTTTTTTTTTTTTTTTTTTTTTTTTTTTTTTTTTTGTTTTTTTTTTTTTTTTTGTTGTTTTTTTTGTGTGTTTTTTTTGTTTTTTTTTTTTTTTTTTTTTTTTTTTTGTGTTTTTTTTTTTTTTTTTTTTTTTTTTTTTTTTTTTTGTTTTTGGTTTGTTTTGTTTTGTTTTTTTTTTTTTTTTTGTTTTTTTTTGTTGTTTTTGGTTTTTTTGTTTTTTGTTTTTTTTTTTTTTTTTTTGTTTTTATTTTGTTTTTTTTTTTTTTTTTTGGTATTTTTTTTGTTCTCACCCACGGGTTAACAGCACCTGTTCATCTCCAGTCTGGGAGTAACAGATCCAGCATCAAGAGCCCCCTCTGAAGAGCTTACATCTTTGTTAGGGTATGTTCACATGACGTATAGTGGGGCGTACCTTTGCGCTCTGCTATATGCTTGCTTGTTGAAAGTACTTGCTAGCCAGTGGCCCAGCTCCCATTCACTTTCACATTCCCTGGCGCGTAAGGTCACGAAAGAAGTGACGTCACTTCTTTTTACGAGTGTGTGCTGTTCGGAATACGCTGGGAAATTATAGCAATCCATGAGTGTATTTCGGTCGCATTGCAGCACAATGTGTGCACATACCCTTAAGGAGCTCTTCCAGGTGGCACCTAATGAGCCTAACTAACTCAAGATCTGGAGTGGAGTTTAACTTCTCCCCAATCCAGGTTCTTTACTGGGTCTTCAACTCAAAATACAAAGCTACATAGCAGAAAAGGACATGTTCCCTGCTTCGCACAGTCCAGTGGCAGAAACCTGCCACAATCTAAAGCCACATGCATTAGAATGGAATTTTCTGAAACCCTTTATTGGAAAATGTTTCATGTCGCTTGTTTCCATTGATTCTGCATGGAAAATGAGACTTTTGTGTAGTGTGTCTGTTAGGCCTCGTTCACACGGCTTATTTGGGCGCTGATTTCAGCCGTACTGCGCGCCGTATTTGCGCTCCAATACGGCTGAAATCAGTCCCGTCATGTCAACGTAATCCAACAGTCTCAAAGAGAAACCTATGGATTCCCTCCATCCTCACAGCTCGCGCGCGAATCCGCCGTGGCGGGAGAAAGTGAACTATCCACATAATTTATCAGCGTACGCGCCGTGAATTAATAATGTCTATGGGCCTGGCGATGCTGCCCCCGCCCCACAGCGACGGCTTGCCGCCGTTAATTGCGGGGTCGTTAATCCGTCCCGCAATTAACGTCGGCAAAAAGACCCAGTGAACCGGCCATATGCTACAAGGCTATGAATCAGGATGTATTTTTTAATCAAATAATTCAATTAATATCTAATAAATTAAGTGGTAGTGTTCAAGTTCTTTCTGATGTCTTGTCTGTCATCATCTGTATCTGCCAGTATTGATGTCGAAAATGGTATACTGATGTGGTCCATAATCAAAGTGTACTTCTATTTTCATCCAGTTCCCATATATGGAGTTGATTCATCAGGAATCATGTAATCAAATCCACTTCAAATTCAAAATGTGTTACAAATAGATTGATGCAAGATAAACTGAAATAATCTGCTGTGAGTACATGACTTTAAGGTGGTAACCTTTGTCTACATCCATGAATATCAGACCCTAGAAAAATTCATAGAATTGGTGTAAAAGCTTCATGGAAACTAGGAACCCCCCTTTGGTGACAATATAAGATCTATGAGTTTTTTATGATGTGCAAATACAATTTCGTGTCAATTAAGATCCCGCCCCTGCATCCAGAAACCTCAGTAATCTCGGCATCGTTTATTACCAGTCTATTTTTTTTTTATTGACACCTGCTTGGTTTTTTGAATTTGGTTTTGGTTGAAAATAAAATATTCCAGGTATTATCTTATTTTAGCGAAATAAAGCATTATAGAGGGTTTGAATCTACCATAAACTTCTCTCTATGAGCCAGAACAATGAACTGCTCCGGTGTGCATTATATGGAAGGCTATTAATTTGAATGGCCATCATGTAATGTTGTGTGTCCTCTGTATCCGTGAGACAACCCAAGAAAATGTAAAGCTTCCTGTTTTTATATTCTATGTCTCCACATCACACCAAAAACAACTGTTTATAGTAAATTAAAAACTGTAAACAAGTGACTGAATAAAAAGTCCCATAGACTGTAAATAGTACAATGTCTCTATTGTCTCTACAGAGCGTCTTTTTGTCTGCTGGTTTTTGCTGCTGGTCGTTTTTTAAAATGTAGCAAAAAACGACAGAGCAGGGCAGAAAATTTACTATCGAGACCATGATAAAGCTCTGGACTTGTTTTTTGTCATTAATAAATGGCGCATATTTATTTGGTGCCAGTATTTTGCAAAATCCAAAAGCAAATATAATACTTTGCATATTGTAAACAAAAATTCGCAAAAAATTGACTAGATTTTTTTTCAGCGGCTTTTTGACAGCAGTGGACAAAAATACCCAGATTTATTGAAAGATTTAGGATATGATTTCATGAATGCCGTGTAAGAACAAGCCTTACTCAACTTTTAAGGAGCGCTTTACTCAGCTGTTTCTGCTGCATGAAATATCTTGTACACTTCCTTCCTAGGATAGGAGATTCAACATAGTAAGGCTCTACATAGGTCCCACCAAGACCTGATGTTGTACAAATGATGGGGCACCTAGTGGAGATAACATCCTCCTGTGGGAAATGTGAAGATTCGGGATATTTAATTTCAATGATAAAAATCCCTTTTGTAAAAAGAGTAAGGTAAATGTGCTTCATGCTCACACACCGTGCTGTACATTACTAGATCTTTTTTTATCCTTGCAAGATAAACTAAGTTAAATCTTTTGCAATTCCAAAATCCTATTATAAATGTGCAGAAGCCTCCCAGCAACTAAACCACCAGTTTTCACAGTAATTATACATATGAAATTCGAGTAATAGGACAGGGGAATATACATAGAGGTTTTTGCAGTCCACCCCACAGCTTTCATCAGGAATGCGAAAGACAAATCAGGTGCACAATGCGGTACATAAAGACAATTCTTTGACTTCTGTTCTACCTGGTGTACGGGCAAATTAAAGACCGCAGTACGGTGTACTCCACAGGAGATGCCAAGTCCCAGCCCCATTATAACATTTATTATGGAGGAAAAATTTCTGAACTAAACTATCCACTTTGATGTTTGCCTGAAATGAATGTCAGAATGTCTTGAGCACAAGATAAAGATATAATATTTATAATGAGTGAAAGAACTTGTCGCTTTTCCAGATATGTACCTTTTAGTGTTAACTGGCAAAAACACTGCATGCTTAACCTGTTACATGCCCATATCTTCTAGTTTTTTTTCACCTCTAAAGAGTTTTTTATTTTTACTTTAATGTAATATTCAAGGCAAGCCTAGGCTAAAAACAAACCTTACCCCAGTAATTACAGTGGTCTCTTAAGTTACAATAACTTCAGGATACAATATTTTTTATCATGACAGTGTTCATCCTGGACAATTGTGTGCCACATTCAGGGGCGTATCTACAGGGTGCGAGCGGTTAGCAGGTTCGATAGCTGTGCCCGAGCTGATTAAGTGGGTCCCAAACCCTTCTGCACCAGCATAAGACAGACAAAAGTATTGTATATGGTGCATGTACAGGGGGCCCCATTTTCACTTTTTCGCACAAGGCCCAAGAGCTTGAAGTTACTCCTCCTGGGCACATGTAATGAAAACGTCTAGTATCATAAAACTCACTTTGTTGCCCATAGCAACTAATTGGAGCACCCGTCTCATTTTTCCAGAGCACTATATAAAATGAGAGGGGCACTCTGATTTGAAGTGAGTTTTAGACCTAGACAGTTTTCATACATGTGGCCCTCTGTGTTGATTGTGGTTTTAAGATGCCAAATCCCTGACTCAAGTGATTGATGGAAGTTCAGTGACTAATCTTGAGAACATTTCTACTATGTAAAAACATCTGTTATAGTGGACATACCTGCAGTGATTGGGCGGTCAATAGGCACCTCACTACGTACAGTGCGATATTACAAGTTCTGTACTTCTCTATATCCATAGGGCCAGGGATAGCGCTCCTTGTGGCACGAGTGAGGGCCCCATTTCCATTTTTCTGGTACATTGTGTATAAAGTACATAACCCAAAGAAGCTCCTGTCCTCAAAAGTGATTTCTAGCTTTAGGTAGCTCTTTCTGACGGTTATATATAAGGATTTGCTTTTTCTTTATTAGTTCTGCATTGTGTGTGTCTGTGAGGGGGGTGACACTCTAACTTGTTTTTGCAATGTGCTGGTTTTGATTGTCACCTAGCAACAGGATTAGGGGGGATTTGGTTACAATATTAAAGAGCACCTTAACACTTTTTGTTTTGTGATTTAGTGGGCATCCTGGATCATAAGAAGGAAAGTTGACTTTGAGTCGCCGATGACCTGTATCTCAGATGGCCTCAGGAACTAGAAACGGTTGCACCATCCAGACCAAACATAGGTTAAAACACACTTTTATTTCAACGATTTTAAAAATTAGAAGACAAAATATTGTGCACGTGATGGAGCAGCATCTCTCCAAGGCATTATGCTGTTTGCAGCTGATGACCTACTTTTGGCCCCAGGGCACACTAGAAATAATCATGGCACGAAAAAGTAGCATCTCCAATCCATACAGTGCAGCACACAATTCCAAAGCACGGGCTGGAGGTAACGGGCGGCCGGGTGCCAGCCCCATAGACATGCATTGTCAGCGACGCATATTCGCCGTTAACAATTGACATGCATTTTACACGCAGGGAGACGACATGTAATCCATAGCTCTCTATGAAGCTAATGAATAACCGATAGTGTGGCAATCGCATTTCTCTGCAAGAGTCAAGTGCAATACGTTGCTAAATGCTCCAAAATACGGCAGACAAAATAAGCCATTGGAATTTACCCAATGGTAATTTGTTTTATTTATTAAATATAGGTAACTCATTGCAGTGGAGTAACTCAAGACTTCTTTGCCCCACTGCAAAACTTACAGCTAGACCCCCTACCTACCATATGGCATTTATTATACTGTTGTCATATCATATAGTGATTGGGTCTTTGGCCACCCCCAGGAACCAGGGCCAGGTTCTGACTGCCGCCTCCAAGCACCCTGAATTCCACTGATTTACTATACAATAAAAAATGATTCAGATGACCACTATACTTTTATTATCAGTTTCTCAAATTCTAGGTTTCAAGACTTTGCTTTGTTGTCACTAAATGGAAATCTGTCCATGCCATGTGACACTAGCCGTCAAAAATACTGGAACCCTTTATTCCCTGTTTATCTTTGCTGTGTTTTACAATATGTGTTGGTTCTCATGGTTTAACTTAACGTTTAAGAATGGAGGTGCTATCGTAAATGATGGAGTATTTTGCTTAAAAAAAGACTCTGTGACAAGTGACCCCTATGCGGGTTCGCATGTCGGCCACCATTGAGGCGTATGTCAGTTTCCTCCTGAAATTTGCCACCCAAGGGCCTGGTCTTGTGCTGGTAAAGCCTGTGTTTATCTGTCAGAAAGACTAGGTTGCAGACAGCTCTGTATGTATAGAACTGCTGATGTCCAGCTATTTATGGTTTGGGCTTCCCGGAACAGCTGCATATTGTGGTGGGTGGACTGATTACCCACAATCCAGACACTGTTTTGTGCAGAACCTCTGCAGGCCTATAACAGGCCAGTGCTTGCAGGTGACACGGGGGTGTGGTTGCTACCTGGACATGTTGAAGTTCAGCAGAGCTGGAAGATAGAGCTCATGGCCTCCCCGAGGTTATAGGAAGTCTGTTAGACACTAAAGAGGACACTGTAATATTGTATGTGCGGTCGCTAGGCACGGGAACTCTGGAAAGAGAAGGGTCTCAGTCGTGATTAGTTTCATACGCCCGAAGTATATATTATAGTGTTTTTTTTCTGTAACTGTGTGCCTCAATAAAGCTGGCTGAGGCCAGTCTGAAATATTTCCCTGTGTCCAAAGATCTTTCTTGCAATAATGTTTTACCAAGGACGGCGATCCAAAAGCCGTGAGCGAAAATACCCCCAGGATGGCTCAGACGAGAGCCAACACATAAAAATAAATAAATACTGGAACCTCAACAGATCACATTAAAATCTGTTGTCTTTTAGTCTTCTTTGGCCAAAATTTAAAAGCAGATCCAACATTAAGGGTTATTTCCTTATTTTTAGGTATTAAGATAGGAATGAGCCAGTCACAGAGAACAGAGAGGTGGCCACGGTAGCGTTTGGAACTTCCATTGAAATGAATAGAGTGCCTCACATGCATGGTCACTTATGAACTCTCCATCGAAAAGTTGGGGGAATGTTCTCTAGATAAATGCAGGTCCCTAAGGTGGAATCTTATCAATGTGCCATACATTTCACAGATGGGACTACTCTTTTAAATGTCATGCCGATCTTCCACAACTTGAACTAAGACTACTCTGTTCATATGGACACACATTTGCTCAATCCAAGCCTTCTTCTACTGATTTCTGTGCATAAAACCTTAGGCTCTAAGAGTAAGATGTTAACTATGCGCCGTATATGCATTCATTTTGTTTTACTGATTATTAACAGGCAGAAGGAGTGTTATGAACTGCCACAAAAGCTTTTTCTTGGCTGCCAAAAGAATAAAACTAACCTCCATTCAGCTCATGTGAAATACTACCATTAAAATACATTATTGGACACATTATGGCTTAAAATTAAATTTCATTGAAATACACGGCTTAAATTTCATGCCAGACATTTGTATAACGACACATCCAGCCACAAGCATGAAAAATTAGATCTGCTATCGTAGGGTACTTAAGGCTGGCATAACGTGCTCTAGTTCAGTACTTTGCTTGTAAGTCAGCATTGTAGGTGTAAAAGACACTGTACACTCATTGATTTTACAATACTTTTTCACTACATTGACTTCTAGATGTGAGATTCTCAATTGTTATGTTCCTTGCTGTAGATTTGGGTGTGTGCCATCTTCCATACATGCGCTTGGCATCAAACAGTTGTACGGAGCTTTCAGTTTTTGGTCTCTGTGATCATGGAGGGGCTAATCGCTAGCTAGTAGAGGTCTGCAACGTTGTCTTATATTCATGCACTATCAGATTGGGGGCATTACCTGTGAACTTTGGATGCAAATCAATTTAAATTCTCAAATTTCACTCCTATATCACAGCATGTACATCTCCCAGCAACAGCAAGAATGCAAGATGAAACACAGCGACATACACATTTCGCCCGTAAATAATCCAGACATCTTTGGGCAGGTTTTATGACTTTGAACTTTTTTCAGATCTTCCTGACAGATTGACCTAACATGTACCTGAACTTCCACAAGACAAGTTATTACTGCACCTTCCAGCTATCCACTGTATGACATAAATCTGAATTATTATCCACAGCTTCATTTCGTAAGCACTGCAGATTTTTATGTTATTTAGGGTTAGTTTTCCCCAGCTTTCTACAGTATTCCTGTTGACTAAACTTGTGTTCCTATGTTTTGTCTTTTGGAAATTCTTCTGCTCTGATTGATGGATTCTTCTTTATAGATTCTGAATGCTAAAACACCCAAGGCCAGATTAAGGTTGGTGGAGGCCCACATCCCATCTTTCTGGTACACGAAACTCACCTGAGCCTCTAACCTAGCCACATAAGGTAGAAGTCCTCTAATGTGTACAGCCCTCTCTACTAAAATCTGTGTGAGTTGTAGGGACAGTCGAGCCAACTACTTAAAAAAGGAGCATATGCATCTGTGGCCATATATCCACCTCATTTTGGATAGTTCCCCAATTAGACATCAGCAGGGTGGATGGTGGAGGTCCCAGGACATGTGACCTTCATATAACTCATTCCTGTAAACATCAACTCCCAATATAATGCTATATTAGAATAGCTTAGTTAGCCATGGGGGAGCTTTGAACATATTGAAAAGTCCTGTCAATAGGGTTTAAATTATCAAATGCATTGTGCATTGTATTATTATACTATATAGCCTATAGCTATCAATAACTATCAATTTAGTGATTAGAGCTAATGGAAGCAATTCCACTGATATTGCAGCATTAAGAAATTGATTTTTAAGCCATTATCTTATGTCTATTGTTAAAATTTATTGAATTGACCTATAATTGCAGCTACAATTTAATAGGACATCCCTTCCCAGAGGCCAGCAAACTGCGTTATGGCACCCAAAGTAATTACTAGTTGCTATTCAGGAGCCCCACTATTGAAGCATAAAAGCACATGCTCCAACAACATTTTTGGGCCCTATATTCTATTTCTGTGATCATACATCCGATACTAAACCAAGTTAAAATCTCAACATAATACTAGACATGGTGACATCAGAGAAGACCATAAATTGTTGCAAATTGTAAGACCAAGCTGGCACTCCACAGTCGGTGCATTATAAAATCACACCCACATGTGGTGGCCAACGGTCGCAGGAGTTTGTTGGTATGTACAATATTATCTGAAAACTTCTGTGGCTATTGGCCACTTGATGTTGCCATAATTTGTCCACATTTGGATTCTGCTGTATGTAAATCAGCCTAATGCTAAATACAGACTATTGGAAATAGGTAGACAGTGGTGCCAACAAAGTAGATATTCTACACTGCACTGCCCTCAGTAGTGGCTAAGTATACAGACAAAATATGGTCAGCACATCCATTTTGAAAAATGAGTACATAGGTTCAAGCTTGGTGTGGCAGCCAAAAGCAATGCAAACACAACACAATATCAGCAGCACTCTACAAGCACTAAAAAACAGTCAAAGGGGACATAGGATTTTTTTGGAACAGCATTTCTGCTACTTTGGAATATGTGAAAATTTTGAGGTTTTTAGTGTACATTTTTGATCAAAACCGTAAAAGCCTTTCCACCAATGGCAAGGTGACCTCAATCCAGATGGGATCCTACGCTATGTGTTGCCTCTCTTGGTGTCTATTCAGACCTCCACATTTCAGGGGGAGAAGATTCCAGCTATAACCTGATTAAAAAACCTGTGCAGATTGATGGAGTGCAAAAACCAAGATGGGGTCCAGACATTCCCCATGCAAACAGTCTACAAACAAAATATGGTCAGCACATCCATTTTGAAAAATGAGTATAACGGTGCACACTCATGTGGCAGCCAAAAGCAATGCAAACACAACACAATGTCAGCAGCACTCTACAAGCACCAAAAAACAGAATTAGAAAAGTAGTAATGGCCACTTTTTAACATCCACATAGGAAAACCCAGCCTATTGTTGTCACCACGTATCCATAAAATTTTACCAACTTTATGGCAGCAAACAGAATAATGGCAGTAGTAGTATTCACAGAGTTGTAAGTGCCTCCCCAGAGTAGTGTATGCTCCAAACTGCGTCCTCATACAACACGTATGTCCTCCTGGTGCTGCAAATCCCTGTCCATCAGCAGCCACTTGATATTAACCACCTCTTTCTAAGCCATTCTCCACCATAAGTGATCTTCAATTAAGTGTTCAGACACACAGAACAAATCTATGATTGCCCTAGCAAGGCAGACATTGATGTTCCAAGGTTATGTACTTGGAATCTAGGATTGTCACTTTCTTTGTAATCCCGCCTGTGATGCTAATGAGGAGGCTGCGGAGAAGTGATCTCTACAGAACAGCAAATGTCAGCCTATTATTAGGCTTAGGGTGCATCCATACGACAAGTAAAATTTAATTGTCGGATCCTGCTGTTGAAAACCGTGTCAAATGACGCAGTTTTCAGCAAGTATTTACCTTGGTATTAAATGTAGACTTAGGGTAATTTTTTACTCACTCTTTACAGTCAGAAACGAGTCCCATTTATTTGTATGTACTTTTGGATATAGATACGTGTTAAAAACCACACACAAATGTTTAGGCACATTTAACACTAGGGACGACATGTATGAAGGTAGGTGTGTCGAAGTGAATAATCGAGTCTCATTTTCAGTGTATAATGCACCTGAATGTATGAAAGTGTTTTTTGTGCGTTCATAAATGGTGTGTAAAGTTCGACGCCCCTCGTCTATGTGTTAGGCGCATTACGGAACTTAGGTGCATTAGTCATGTGCCAAACATGTATAAAGGCTGGAAGGCTGGAAATAAGAGAAGTCATTAGAATAGCAGGTCAGTGAATAGAAACTATGGTACTGATCCTGCTTGGTGGACCACAGGTCCCAGCCAGACCTGTGCTGTGCTGGCTCTTGCTGTATGTGGAATAAAGGGTGAGAGCAGCAAAAATACATTTCAAATTTAATGTATTAAAAATTAAAACTTTAAAAATCTGAACATCATCATCATCAGTGGGTTATTTAATCTAAAATTAGTTTCAGATTCTTTTAATTTTAAATGCATTTTATAGGAGATATTTTTATATTGGGATATTATATATTTTTATATTAATTGTATACGATAAAAATTTTTATTAAATTTAAATAATTTAATTTTGTATAGTTTGTTATCAGAAATTATTTTACTTTATTATTGTATTGCTGTAAGTTGAGAAAAAAGGGCGATTTTTTGCCATAATGGCAAATCTAGCTTCACTTCGACTCCTCAGGCTCAGAAAGACCACATTGAAATAGGTCTACCTGTCGGAGCAGTAATGCGCCTAGTTTTGCTGAAAAGCATTCATGTATGTGTCCAATCTTACGAATGTTGTGCAACATACCTCCATAACGCCCCCAGAACACCCCTTGATGTTACATGCATTTGAAAGTTTCGAGTCTTACGAACAATGCGCCTAACACATTCATTAGGCGCATTAGACATCATAGACTGCTCAGTTAGGTGCATTGTACGCCAGAAAAAGGGTGAAAAACCCTTTCATACATGTTGCCCTAGGTTTTTAGACTTCCCCATTGACATCAATTGTAAATTTTTTTATGGGTTTTCTGCGTGGGATATGACCAAAGAATGGACGTGTTCTAAATTTTTTTTTTTATAGCGAAAAACTGACCGCATATTTTCTATTGTTTACTTTTGGTTTATTTGGAATTTGTGTGAATTCTGACTTAAAATACTCGTCGTGTGGGCTGAAACTTAATGGACAAATTGAAAACTGCAGGATAACAGTTTTTGTGTTTTGTAAAACACAGAGATGTGAAAGATTCAAATAAAACATTAACTAAAATAAATGTACAGCATTAAAACTTGATTAAAACAGAATTTACCAGCAGTTTTGAGTGCTTAAAACTGCTGACTGAGACTGAGGTCGTAGAGAGGAGAACAAACATAAGCTAAAATTTTGCACCTGCATAGCAGAGAAAAAATTGTTTTAATGTTAAAGCCCCAACTTTTGCAAAGGTTTTGGAGGCATTGCCAAATTAGCAATTAAGGCTTGGTTTACACCACATTGGACAAAAAACTCACTGAAAATTAAATCCTAAAATTTCATTTTTTGTCCGGTGCATGTCAAAAACAGCTAAAAAAAACTGTTTTTTGAGCATTTTTTTCAGAAATGCAAAGCATTTTAATTGCTGTGGATTTCTGCAAAAAACGTGCCAAAAATTGGCCAGCACCTTACATAGACTTCAATAGCAAATTTTCTGCCCAGCAGCAAAAATGAGCAGAAAAAAAAGTGTTCTGTGGAGATTACAGAACGTTTTTACTATTAAAGTCTATGAGGCCTATTTTCAGTCATTTTTTCAGCATTTAGCAAATGAAAAACACTGTAAATAACGGCTGTTTTTGTGTGCTGTGTAGACATGGCCTAAAGCTGTTTGTTTATTTACTTCAGATTTTTTTATTTGTGTGTTTACATAATTATGTTATAAATGATAAGATTCCAAACATTATTATTATTGCAAGCTTTTTACTATTATGATAATACAACAATAAAACATGGGATGAAGTCATTGCACCTCAACTAATTCCCAGATATAGTCTTCAAAGTAAGGCTGGGCTCACACATCACAAAAATGAATGCAGAAAACACGTCTGTTTGATAAACTGCCTGCGTTTTTTAAAGGTGCATGACTTTTTTAAAATGCAAGATTTTTTTGTTAACTTAAAATGTGAACCCATTCTAGGGCAAGTAATGTAGCTTACAAGCTATGCAACTAAGGCTCTGTCTACATTGTTGCTTTTGTGGTGCATTTTTGTTGTGTTTCTTAACTGCTTAAAAGGTAAATACATAAGAACCACAGACATGAATATGGGAGTGCTGCCTGAATGCAGTGTTCTGTCATTGCTGTTTTTGTTTTCGTTGCATTTAAAAAATGCAACGTGTGAAGCCAGACCAAAAAATGATTGCTAGTGGTCTACGACTTACTGTTGCATTAGAGTAACACAGCAAATTTAGATGGTATTTTGGATGCAATTTTCATGTGACTTTTTCGCACTCTGCAAGACATGTTGCAAGTAAGTCACGTTAGATTTGGAATTCCGGTGACTGTCGAGTCACTGGTGCACTGTGTTGTGCTTTAACCCCTTAAGCTGAACGCCTGAAAAGTAGTTAATGACCAGAACATTTTTTTTCGTTTTTGCCTCCATGCGTTTCAACAGTTGTAACTTTTTTATTTTTTCAGTGACGCAGTTGTATGAGGCCTCGTTTTATTCGAGACAAGTTGTACTTTATGGGGGTATAGTTTAAGATCACTTATAAATAATTGCAGTATTTTTTTTTTTATTTAAAAAAAAATGTTTTTGGGTTTTTTTATTTTATTTTTTACACCTTTCACTTTCACACAAAATAACTTGTTAATTAATAAAACGGGATTTTCGGTCGTGGGTGCGGTGGGTTTTTTTGTGCAGAAATTTATCACAATTTTTTTTTATTAAAATTTATTTTTATTTTTATTTATTTTTTTACATTTTTTTTTTTAATTTTTTATGTGTTTTTTTTTCTTTTTTTTTTTACTCCCAAAAGGGGAGAACTTTTTAACATTTTTTTACATTTTTTTTTTCACTTAGTAATTATTACAATTCATATATGCTAATACTTTATAACTTTTCAGTTTTGAC
This sequence comes from Phyllomedusa bahiana, assembly GCA_025379985.1. Lineage (NCBI taxonomy): Eukaryota > Metazoa > Chordata > Amphibia > Anura > Hylidae > Phyllomedusa > Phyllomedusa bahiana. Next base: position 4,501 of record JAODAL010025462.1, on the reverse strand, counting down.
ACGGGCAGGGATTAGGACAGCAAAAAGTGCATCCTAGTCCTGGCTCATACACAGACACTCTGGGGCCACTCTAGCCCCAAGCTACTGTGCCCTTTTCCCCGGGGTCTGTCAGGTCCCCGGGGTGATCCGACAGCCGACGAGCAGGGGAAACCCTTTGGGTTGCATTGCGTAACGCACCCACCGCAAAAAAGGGGTTTTAAACACCGGGTTTTGGCAGAATTTTTCCTCCGTCCCCCATGCTTCGGGGGATGCTCTGGATCAGGCTGTTAGTAAAGCCCCGATCCCAGCACAATTGCGGCCCCGGCGACCAAACTCCATGTCTGCAAGACGTCTAAAACGCGCGCAGACGAACACCCCACCCCGACCAAAGTCGGTGGGCGGTCGTTAAGTAGTTAATATTTGACATCTTTTAATGTTACAATGCTGTCTTAGGCTATGTCTGCATGGCAACTGTAAATTTCCCTTTTGAAAACCGATGGTATTTACAGTCACCGGTGGGGTTTTTTTGCGTGGGTTTGGCCCAAATCGGGCGGGTTTTTCAGTTTTTTTCGTTGACCCCACTACATTGAACTGTACTAGAATCTGCTATAATACCGTAGATTATGGAACATGTTAGGCTTTCGGGTCTTCTTAACAGCCATTACAAAGTTTTTTTTATGAAGTAACCACAATAAAAGTTTTAAAATATACATTCATAAGTATTTTAGAATTTTTTTTTCTTACATATATCTTATAAGTAACTACGAATTGGTTAATAATTTTTATCTAAATGTGATTTCCCCCTAATAATCAGCTAACGGGGGATGAACTACCCTTTTATTGACATGAAGACATCACTTATTTGTCATAAATGTGTCAGCGCCAAAACAGCTTTGTTTTCTCGTCAGAAATTCTGAACTTGTAAGGATGGAGTTGAGATGAGGAAACAACGCTGAATTTCCAACGAGGAAATTGAGCTCTCTTTATTTTTTCTTAAACTACTTTAGCTTCTTCCCACATTTTTAAAGGATGACTTTAAAGGGATTTTTACCATGAAGTCATTTTATACCTGCTTTATCTAGCTTTAAACTTTCAGTGTGCCCAATGGGGTGTGTATGATTTGTTTGAACTGTATATCATGTAAGACAGCAGGCTGACATCACCATACCTCTCCTCCCAGTGTGTTCACTCTAGTCAAACAAAGGTCTGCTTAGGTAAAGGGCTATGAGTAACAGCAATGAAGCTGAGTGGTTAGCACTTCTGCCTTCCATCATAGCGGTTTTAGGTTCAAATCCACACAGGAGCCAAACAAGTGTTTTTTTTTGTCTCAATGCATATACCTGATTGAGGTTTCTTTTTTTCTTTTTATTTATTTCCACTGTTTGACTTATTACTAAGAACTACAGAGGACAGGAGTAGAATGACAGCACCTGGGATTGGACATTCAACAGTTAGCGTGTGTGTGATTACTAAGCAGGGAATAGACTGACAGTAGCTGCCTTGGAGCAGAGGTGATGTCTGAGCATGTGCGACCAGGACTGAGAAGCTCTCATCACTGGTCGTTTACCCTAGAGATGAGATGTATATTATGAATCACTATAAAGGTCGCAGCTAAAACAAAAATGGTACAGAATTTTTAACAATGATGAATGCTTAAAATGTTTATTATTTAATTTGCAGGATTCTCACATCAATTTTACATTGTCGCAAAACCCCTTTTAGTTTTATTAGAAATTGCTTTTAGTTTTACTGCAGTGCCAGTTACTTTACTTATCTACAGTTAAATACAGGATTTCTGGCTGATGCAACACTCTCTGTTAGGTCACAAACCTGCTGTCTGATTGCCTGAAAGACACTGTGCTTTTGATGCTGACAGGAAGTCTGTCTGTGTGCATTCCTATGACATTGATTTTGAACCTCCCATAGGAAGGCATAGAGAGATTCACTTCTGTGTCACACAACCAGAGCTGCCATCAGAAATTTTGGGGCCTCATACAGCTGGGGTGTTTGGGCCCCCCTGCTCCGTCCCCGGCTCCGCCACTGGCTGACCTGCCCCCGCTCCGCCCCTCCCAGCTCCACAATTAGTCAACCAGCCCCTCCCGGCTCTGCCCCCGGTTTACTTACATATAGGGCCTTACAGGTGATGTCCGAGTTGTTCACTTTCCCTTTTCTTCTCCATTCGGTTCAGACCTCCATGATGACTTCTCCCTTCCACCACTTGTCCCTGCAGAATTTACACACAAACACCTGAGACTCCTCACTTTTTTTATTATTATTTTCCCAACTGTCTGCCCTCTCCCCTATGTACAAACTCCCCATCCATATTGGCCCAAATGGTAATAATTACCCTCTGGTAATTATGGGCCCCCAGTAGGTATGTATGTATAATGTGGTCCCTAAACGGTAGCTTGTGGCCCCCATATGGTAGCTAGATAGCTTGGGGCTCCTGGGCGGCAGCTAGGTAGCTTGCCCCCCCACCCTCCCGTAGGTAGAATAGGTGCCCCCTGTAACTTAGGGCCCCCCTGTGCAGAATAGGCCCCCCTGTACAGAACAGGATCCACCTGTATCTTAGGGCCCCACTGTACAGATTAGGGACCCCCTGTGCAGAATAGGATGCCCCGGTAGCTTAGGGCCCCTCTTTACAGAATAGGACCCACCTGTATCTTAGGGCTCCCCTGTAAAGAATAGAGCCCCCCTGTACCATAGGGCCCCCCTGTACCTAAGGGCCCCCTCTACAGAATAGAGCCCCCTGTAGCTTAGGGCCCCCCTTTGCAGAATAGGGCCCCCTATAGCTCAGGGCCCCCCTTTGCAGAATAGATCCCCCTGTAGCTTAGGGCCACCCTTTGCAGAATATGGCCCCCCTTTGCAGAATAGGGGCCCCCTTTGCAGAATAGGGACCCCCTTTGCAGAATAGGCCCCCCTGTAGGCAGAATGCCCCCCCCCCAAGCTAATTACTCACCTTGCCATGCTCCCCCGGCGTCTCTGTCTGCTCCCGGCCCCAAGCCTGCTGCTTTAGGCTTGGGGCCTAGGACAGGAAGCTCGGCAGGCGGCGCGATGGCGTCACTTCTGTCGCGCAGCCTGCCAGCTATGTACTACAAGCTCTCCCTGCCCCGCCGTTCATCTTAATTGTATGCGCGTCACAAAGACGAGCATACAATTAAGATAGCCTCTGTGAAGCAAGGGGGCGGAACCTGCCACTGTCCGCAGGCCCCCCCTTGCTTCATAGACCGGCCGGGCCCCATAGAGCAGTAAAGGTTGTACTGCCCTAACGGCGGCCCTGCACACAGCCATTGTGTATGTTTCAGCAAATTACAGTGCAAGTTACATGACCCAGTGGCAGTAGTTAGAAACTATTCAGTTGCAGGTGAGTAAAATTACTGGCGCTACTGTGTACCTAGAAGCAATTTCTAATGAAATAAAAGAAAAGAAAAAAAAAGGATTTGTCATTTCAACCATACTGACACCTTCATTACTTTCCTGGGAATCTTTCCATATTATATAGGTTCAGAAAAATTAAATTATTGTGAACCCTAACAACAACAGGAAGTCATGAACAAATGTACAATCTGTGTCCATCGCTGCAGAATATGTTGGTGCTGTATAAAAAGTACTGATAAATTAAAATGAAAACTTCTATACTATACATAAAGCAGGTTTAAGGGTGAACGACAGTCTGGGTTTAGCAAATGCTGAATCATTGCTGTTTCCTTCCTCACCTACCTATTTACCTTCTATAGCTGGATCCTATAAAATAGTCATGGTAATGCTTTTTTGTTAAGGTTTTACATATGTGATACTCTCCACAGCAACATCTCACTCTTCCCAAGTAGCTGTTCGCTCACATACAACATCAGATCCTTGGAGCATTTACAGCCACCGGGGTGCTTTTCTGTTTAGTTACAGAAAGGAGATCAGAGGATTTGGAGTAAAAAGAAAGCCCAGCGGCACCAATGTTCAGAATGACTGATCTCATACAAAACATCTAAGATGACAAGAGAGCGCGTCAGTTCACTAAGAGAGGGGAGCACGGATTAACAGCTGCTGCACCTCATCCTTGATGTAACATTAAGAAAGTGAATTCATTTTGCAGACCTTGCGAAGCGCTAAGACAAGAAGTAACTTATAAATAAAACATAGTAAGGGACTAATACTATAAAGTGTCAGTGCAGAAAGACAAGTCAGAGAGCAGCCTGGTCTGAGCAAGAAGGCTATGAGATACTGTACTCCTGACATTGCAGATTTCAGAGCTAATGTGTCACTGTCAAGTTTTATTCACAACTTTAAAGCCAGACACAGAATAGATGCAGATGATTTGCCAGGATCAGGTTCTAGAGCAGGAGAAGTCCACTGGTGGGCCCCAGAATCAAGTCCACAGGTGGGCCCCAGAGTCAACTCCACTGGTGGGCCCCAGAGTCAACTCCACTGGTGGGCCCCAGAATCAACTTCACAGGTGTCCCCAAACAATCCACAGTTGGACCCCGAACAACCCACGGGGGGCCCCAAATCAACTCCCAGGGGGGGA
>JAODAL010025461.1:0-58597 GCA_025379985.1 Phyllomedusa bahiana | reverse complement strand
AAATTGAAAAACCCTCTAGAAATGTATCCAGACCCTATTTGAACTATATTAGTGAATTCACCATGACAAGTTCCTCTGGCAGAGTTCCACAGTCTCACTCTTAGGCTATGTTCACACGGCTTATTTCGGGGCATATTTACGGACGTATTTACGTCCGCAAATACGTCCTGAAATACGTTTCATATACGTGTCACAAAGTGTGGCGCGTATTTCGGGTCGTAAATACAATCCCCATTCTTTACTATGAGGATTTACGTTGCGAAATACGCCTCAATAAGTGACAGGTGACTTAATTTTACGATCGTATTTACGGACGCGTCGCGTAAATACGCCTCGTGTGAACAACGAGGCGTATTTTACATTGGAATCGATGCTAATCTAATTGTTCATTATTGAACGTTTGCGGACGTAATTACGTCCGTAAATACGCCCCGAAATAAGCCGTGTGAACAAAGCCTTAGGCTATGTTCACGCGGTGTATTTGCAGGGCGTAATTACGCCCCGCAATTACGCCGTGTGGACGGGGGCGGGGTGGGAGCGGGGGAGTGAGCGGGGGGCCGGCACTTCGCAGGCCCATAGACAATCACTGCTAGCGGCGCCTATACGCCGCTAGAAAGTGACATGTCAATTATCTCCCCGCCCGGCGGCTCCGCCGGGTGGGGAGAGGAGTCGTAATCCATAGTTCTCTATGAGAACTGTGAATTACCGTAATGAATGGGCCGTTTTCGGCCCGTAATTGGTGCACTTCGGCGCGTAATTACGGACCGAAATATGGCCCATTTTAAGCCGTGTGAACATGGCCTTACAGTACAGAATCCCCTTTTGTGTTTATGTAGAAACCCACTTTCCTCTAGACATAGTTCTAGAGGAACAATCCTTGTTCTAGATACAATCCTTGGTATAAATAAATCTTGTGAGAGATATATATATTGACCTTTGATATAATTAATCCCTTCCCAATATTGGATGTACCCATACGTCCTAGCCACGGGCAATTAACCCCTTAGCTACTGCAATCTATTGCGTTCGTGACAGCTAAGGGAAAGACAAAGAAAGGGAACTCCCTCTGTCCCTATCAGAGCAGCTGCAGCACAATCACAGCTGCTGATTGCTTATCTGCCTGTGACGTCATTATGCCCTGCGGGTATGGCCATAGTGATTGACAGTTGCCATGGAGATCAGTACACAGCAGTAATGCTGTATACAGTTTTCCATTGTATCGGTTATCTGAAGATCACTGATACAAGTCAACTATGGGGAAAAGTTAAAAAGTACAAAAAAAGTGAAAAAACCCACAAATCCTAAAAATAAAATAAAAATACAAACACCATCCTTTTTCCCTTTACAAACGTCAATCGCCCCCCCCCAAAAAATAATAAAGAACACATATTTGGTATTGCCATGCACATAATGACCTACCCTATAAATCTGTCATGTTATTTAACCAGCATGGTTATTTAACCCACACAAAATTGTGTTTTTTGTTCATCCTGCAGCACATAAAATGGAATAAAAAGCGATCAAAAAGTTATATAAACGCCCAAGTGGCAGCAATAAAAACATCAATTCATACAGCAAAAAAGCCCTCACATAGCTTTATATGTTGAAAAATAAATAAGTTATGGCTATCAGAAGACAGCGATGCATAAATATTATTTTACACAATAAAAACATATTTTTAAAGAGCTTCTGTCAAGATGATTTAATCAGGTGTGGAAATTATCTTTGTTCTACTCCTTTATCCAATTAAATGCCTCCTCCGAATTATATTATTATTATTATTATTATTATTATTATTGCTGCCGACAGCCGGAGCTCGAGAAGTATGACCCACACTTTCCATTTGGGACATGAATCTGAAGTTTAATCACAGTAAATTACATTCCAGTAGAACTTTTTAATCATATGACTATTTTATCACTACATGATTGGTTAATTTGCGGTCGCTAAGAGACAAGTTATAATTTGCATGTACGTATGAAGCATTAGCTGATATGACACATTCGCAAACTCTCCTCTGTATCATCTTGGGGGAGGAGGAAGGCCTTGAATCTCTGGCTTCTAGCAGACTCCGCATCTGTCTCAAGGAAAGCTGTGTGAGAGATATCTGATACTTCGATAAGGATGTATAGCAGTAAAAGCAGTTTAACAAACTATCTGATGAGCTTAATAAGAATGTAATGATGAAACAGACTTTAGATTAGTTTTTTTTCCCTTAAATTACCAACTTGACAGTCCCCCCTAAAAACATCAGAATCTGTTCTAACGCTCCCCCCTAGAGCGTGATCGATAATTGATGCTCTTCCCTAAACTGAACAAGAATGGGTAAAGGTCACTCACCTTAGACAGCAGGGTGAACAGGTGGAGCGGGTGTTGAACCCACTGAACCACTGTCAGGCTTGCTCCAAGGGGCGTAACCAAGCAACCGCTGGCCTCCACCCAGAGCCTTTGATGGTAAGGATGAAAGTTGACCAACGACCTCCAGGTGCCACCTCAGAGCAGTCCCCAGCAGAGGCAATCTATGGATTGTTTACAATCTCTTAACCCTCAATGATTCTGGAAAGTCATGATGGAGATGACGCTTAATTGTTCAGCTATACCTTGTAAGGCATCTCGGGTGTAATTATCAAACTGTTGATTATAATAGATGCAATTTACCTCAATATCATACTTTGTTGATTACATCTGGGCAGAAGTGATTCAAACCCTAGGCTTTGGCCTGATCCCTAGCTTTGAATTCATCCGGCACCCCCTTGGTTGTCCACTCTTTCAGCTATTGACAGCAAACTGCAGGCTAACAAACAATTGATCCAAGTCATAATTGGGGAAAGTATAAGATTGGAATTGGCAGTCAGATGATCCTGATGTTGCTGCACACAGTGGGTTTTCCTGTCAAGTTATCAAAACTATGAAACATGGGCAACATCGCCTTGTATCAACGGTTCAGGCTTGTCGTGGTTTCATGGGTTGGAATTTCTGCATCTAGGGCCTGAGTCACCAGGTTGAGCATCGTTTGACAACCTGGGATCTATGGACGAGAATGACGTATGGAGGATAAGGGTTTACGTTACACAGTATTTATAAAGTGCCGTAGTTTTTTATACAAGCTATCATTCCTGCGCTCAACTGCTATGTGTGAAACCTCCCTAATCTGGGCGGGCCTGAGAATACTATCTCCTGAGGAGTGAGACCAGTGGGGCTACCTAGGGGTATTTCTGACAGAATAGAGTGCAATGGGTAGGATCTCGGGCCAGGGAAGAGATGTTTCTTTGCTAGCTTTCAGCATTTTTGTTCTTCAGAGTGGCGTTCATTCTCTTCACTTTTCTGCTGAATTCGGGATGGTAGAGGGTGTGCAGGCTGAGGTCAGCTCCTACCAGTTTCCAAATGTCTCTGGTTACTTCTGCAGTGAAGGCAGATCCTTGGTCAGATTTAATAACCTAAGGGATCCCAAATCTGCATATCAACTCAGTCAATAGTTTCTTCACGGTGGTTCTGGCAGTCATGTTGGTAACTGGGTAGACTTCAAGCTATCCTGAGAGCATATCCACCACTACTAGAACATACTTGCATTTTCCACTCTTGGGTCATTCAATGTGTTCTATCTGGATCCGCTGGAGAGGATATAGTGTTTAGCCAAATGCTTCCTTGGTGTTACAAGTATTGCATATTTCACAACTTCTAGCATGGCTACTTGCCGTGGAAAATGGAGATTCTGGGTGCTAGGTATATCTTGTTGATTGAAGAAATCATCTGGCTAGTTCATCTGTGGGTAGTACCATGAGCCCATTGTACTACAGCTGGATATAATGCCCTTGGTAAACAAAGTCTATTGTCTTTCATCTAGAATCCATCTTGGTGTATCTCTGCTCCCAATTCCTCCCAACTTTTCCTTTCCTTTGGGCTTATTCGAGTTTGAAATTGTCTTGACAGATTAACACCTGGATTCAATGCATCTTGTCCTTGGTTCTTCTCTTCTTGTTCCTCTCTATTCTTTCCTCCTTCTTTCTTGTTCTCACTTCTTCTTTCCTTCTTTCTCTCACATTCTCCTTCTTTCTTCTCACATTCACCTTCTTTCTTCTCTGCTCTGGTCAGCACATATACAGCCACCCTCTTCCTCTCGAATCTCTCAGAAGAGAGCTGCGCCTTTGCAGCCAAGTCTGCTCTGTAGGTGCCTTTACTTCCACTGTCTCTATTCTTTCCATGGCTTTAGTCTTCCAAACGGCCACTTGAGCTGGCAATTGGAGAGCATGCATCAGAGTCTGAATGGCTTCTTGATTCTTGATGGACGTTCCACTAGCTGTCTGGAAACATCACAGGGCCCACTTCAGGCCAAAGTCATGGGCTACTCCGTAAACATATTAAAACTATATAAATTGGGTATCGCCATAATTGTATCTACCCACAAAGTAAAACTAACGTTTCACGTATACTGCATGGTGAGCACTGTTAAGCTATGTTCACACGGTGTAATTGCGGGGATGTATTTCGCCCGCAATTACGCCGTGTGCTCGGGAGCAGGGGCAGGATGGGGGGCCGGCAGCCCGCCAGCCCCATAGACATTCATTATTCACGTTGCGTATACGCCGTGAATAATTGACATGTCACTTATCTCCCCCCGCGGCGTATTGTCCAAGTGGGGAGAGGAGACGTAATCCATAGTTCTCTATGAGAACTCTGGATTACCATAATTATTGGGATGTATCTCGCCCCGTATTTAGCGCAGCACAGCGCGAAATGCGGGGCGAGATGCGTCCCAATAATTGCCATGTGTACATAGCCTTAAAAATAAAAATAAAAAACACTACTAGGATTGCAGCATTTTCTTTACCCTTTCTTCCAAAAAACGAATTTTTTAAAATGCCTTGTCCCACCAAAAATGATACCATTAAAAATGTCAACTTATCCCGCAAAAAATAAGCTGCTATACAGCTCCCTAGACAGAAAAGTAATTACACTATGGCTCTCAGACTATGGCGATGCAAAAACGTATTTTCCTTTTTGAATAAAAGTGTTTGTATTGTGTAAAGTCATAAAGCATAAAGAAAACCACAAATTAGATATTGTAATCATATCGATCTACTGAGTAAAGCTAACATGTCACTTATACCGCACAGTGACCACTCTAAAAAATAAAAAACACTACCAGGATTTCTGTATTTTGTTAAAAACACCTAACAAAAACCTTGATTAAAAGTGATTAAAGCATCAAATGCCCCCCATAATGGTACCAATAAAAACATCAACTCATTCTGCAAAAAAGAAGTCCTTAATCAGCTCTATATACAGAAAAATAAAAAAGTTTTGGCTGTCAAACAATGACAACATAAAAACGCAATTTTTTATAAATGCATTATTATTGTGTAAAAGTAATAAAACATAAAAAAAACATATAAAATGTATATCATTGTAATTGTACAGACTCATATAGTAAAGTTATCCTGTCATTTATACCACATGGCAAATGCTGTAAAAATGAAGGCCAAAAAACAATGGTGGAACTGGGTTCCCCTCCATTTTCATGACCCAATGATAAAAAAAACTGTGGAACACCTGTGTGCCCAAAATACTCAATATACTCCTAAATGAGATCCATGAGGACTGTTGAATCCAAGATGGGGTGTTTTCTGGAAGGTTTCACTTGTTCTGGTGCTGTGGGGGCTTTGTAAATGTGACATGGCACCCACCAAAATCTGCATTCTAAAAGCCAAACAGTGCTCCCTCCCTGTTATGCTCTGCCATGTGCCCAAACACAGACCCATATAGTAAAGTTATCCTGTCATTTATACCACACAGCAAACACTGTAAAAATAAAGCCCAAAAAACAATGGCGTAACTAGGTTCCACCCCCCCTCTATTTTCATAACCCAATGATAAAAAAATGTGGAACACCTGTGCGCCAAACATACACACTACACCCCTAGTTGAGACTCATGAGGACTGTTGAATCCAAGATGGGATGACTTCTGAAAGGTTTCACTTGTTCTGGTATTTTGGGGGCTTTGCAAATGTGACATAGCACCCACCAAAATCTGCGTATACCTGGTCATGTCTACCGTGTTCCAGTGAATAATGGAAAATAATAAAAAATCTGCAAAAAAAAGTGAAATTTTTAAATCCAACCTCCCCTTTGCTTTAATTTCTGTGAAATATCTAATGGGTTAATAAACTTCCTAAATGTTGTTTTGAATGTTGTTTTGAAGAGGTGTAGTTTCTTAGATGGAGTCATTTATGGGGGTATCTAATATACAGACCCTTCCAACCACGTCAGAATTGGACTGGTCCCTAAGAAAATCTATGTTGTTAAAATGTTGAAAATGTGAAAAAGTATACTACTAAATTTCTAAGCCCCATAATGTCGTAAGAAAAATAAAAAGACATTTAAAGAAATTATGCCAACCAGCAGTAGACATATGGTAGATGCTAGTTACAAACTATTTTGTGTGGTATAGCTATATATCTTACATGCAGACATTTCTGAAATTTGCTAATTTTCTAAATTTTCACAATATTTTGATATTGTTTCACAAAAAAACAAGGATTGTATGGACAAAATTTTTTTACTATTTTAAAGCACAATGTGTCACGGGGAAAACAATCTCTGAATTACATGGATAGGTGAAAATGTCAAAAAGCTATTCTCACATACAGTAAAGTGACACATCAGATTTAAAAAATGGGGCTCTGTAAGGAAGGCCAAAACTGGCTGCAGTGGAAAGGGGTTAAACATATTTATTATGTCCCCCTGAAGCCATCTTTTGTCTAAACTAAATAACCCTAATCTTGCTTATTTTTCTGGATATTGTAGTCCACCCAGTCCTTTTATTATTTTTGTTGCCTGCCTTTGACCCTGTTCTGCAATGTCTTTCCGGTGCACTGGTGCCCAAAACTGTACATAATATTCTGTGACTTATATAATGGGAGAATGATGTTCTCATCATGTGCTTCTATGCCCCTTTTAATACACCCCATAATCCTATTTGCCTTGGCAGCTGCTGCCTGACACTGGCTGCTATAATTAAGTTTATGAAAAACCAAGTTTGCTAAAAATGAAGCAACAAATTCTAAAAAATGTTACTTAAATTTGTTTTAACTTAATAAAGCAAGTTATGACATTTTCTACCTATACAAATTGAAAATGCTGTTATAGACAACTTCTGAAACAAAGTCATGTCCATATCCATATGTAGCAGATGCACTGATTCCTTGTGATTTTCAAAGTGGAAGAAATATATAAATGCAGAAAGTTATAGCACAACCTTCCAGAAAAATTCCAACCTTTATTTTACAGTCTTTTCTACATTTTTTTGGTAAGACGTTACAGCTTATGGAGCACAACTATCTCACCTCATGGTGCTAGGAGGTTAAAGGGTTTGTCCATCTTTATAATGTCTTTATGTCTTATGTATATGACAGGAACTCATATAATTTTCTAGTGTACATTTTTAAAAATGTTGCCTCTGTGCCTATTTTATACCAATGCAATAGGCCTCTATATAGAGAAAAAAATGGTACAGCCCAGATTCCTGTCCATAGTAATGACTCCAATGGAGTACCTGTATGGACAAAACAGTCATGTGACCAACCATACGCACATCATGTATGAATGGAGCTGCGCCAGAAGTCTGCCGTATTTTCACCCCAACATCAGGTGTAACCCCGTTCGCACTAGCACAAAAACTCCCATATGCCAGTATCAGGCGCATTACAGAGCGCAAGCGGCACTTTGTAATGCGCCTGATTTCGGGGGGGCGTGCGGGAGGTGGGACGCACTAGAACTGTATGAGGCTATAGATTTATAGCTTTGCTATACCAATTCTGGGCACATTGCTGGAACAGGTATACCACTTATACGTGGTATATCTCAGCCAGAAATGTCGTGTTAGCGCTAGAATGCGCCTGATTTATGCCACACTGCAGAGCGGGTTCATAAATCAGGCGCATTTGATTCAATTATAATGCGCATGAAATTTGGCGTTTAAATGCCAAATTTCATACATGTGGTCCTTAGTATTCAGGTAACAGTAGATTATTGAGGAGCAGAACTTCTCCAGTATTACTAACTCCAGCAGCGTCTTATCATGTGACCACCACACAGGTCATGTGACCCCTGTTATCCAGGTAACAGTAGTGTATGGAGGAGCAGAACTTTTCCAGCATTACTACATCCAGCAGCATTCTTGTCTTGCGGATGTGATCAAACAATTGAAATGCAATTCTTTGATCGGGTCCGTAAAGCGGACCCGACAGGCGCAGGGCTAAAACGCAGGGGTGATCTCTCATGTGAACGCCACTGCGTGTCTGTCATTGCTGGCAGTGATAAAGTCATTGCTAATTGTTAGATGCGTCTCTGGGTCCGTCCTGTCGGTCCCCGAGATGCATCTAAAAAGCGGATGTTAATACGGAGGCAAAACTCCGTGTGAACAAACCCTAACTACAGAGTGAAGAAGCTACTGGAATAAACAAATTAATAATAATTATTCCATCACTTTTCCTATTCAATTACCACATAGATGTCATGTGACCCTGTTACTAACTGAATGCCAGAAGGTCACATGACTAACGCTAAGTTTAGCGTCATTACTATGGACAGGAATGTGGGCTATACCATTTTTTTATTTCTAGATAGGGACCTACAGCATTGGAATAAAAGATGTACTGGAGCAAAAAGTTTTAATACATGTATATAAGATAATTGTCTGATTTCCTAAGATATTCATAATAAATAAAAACAATATAAAGTGGACAACCCTTTAAGGCAAGACAAAATAACTTTGTAGATACAGTATCACACAAAAGTGAGTACACCCCTCACATTTTTGTAAATATTGTATTATATCTTTACATGGGACATATATAACAGTATAAATTTGGTGTGCCGTCAAAATAACTCAACACACAGCCATCAATGTCTAAACTGCTGACAACAAAAGTCAGGACATCCCTAACTGAAAATTGACAAATTGTGCCCAAAGTGTCAATATCTTGTGTGACCACCATTATTTTCCAGCACTGTTTTAACTGTCTTGGACATGGAGTTCACTAGAGCTTCACAGGTTGCAGCCACTGGAATCCTCTTCCACTCCTCCATGGTGACATTACAGAGTTGGTGGATGTTAGAGACCTTGCGCTCCTCCATCTTCCATTTGAGGAGGCCCCACAGATCAGTAGGCGTTAGGTCTGAAGATATGCTTGGCCAGTCCAGCATCGTTACCTTCATTTTCTTTAGCAAGGCAGTGTTCATCTTGGAGGTCATCTGAGGTCATTATCATGTTGGAATATTGCCCTGCTGCCCAGTTTCTGATGGGAGGGTATAATACCTGCTCCTCATTCATACCTGAGACTTTATAACATTAACGAGTCACATGATATCATGGAGTGAAAATGGCAAAGTGGGCAGATAAAAGTGGGTGTACTCAATTTTGTTGCTAGCGGTTTAGACATTGATGACTGTGTGTTGAGTTATTTTGAGGGTACACCAAATTTACACTGTTATGCAAGCTGTACACTGACTACTTTATATTGTATCAAAGTGTCATATCTTCAGTTTTGTCCCATTAAATGATACACTACTCACAAAAAGTTTGGGATATTTGGCTTTAGGTTGAAATTTCAAGATGAACATAACATTTCTTGAGATTTTTTTAAATGCAATAAATAAGACCCCTTAACTCTAGAATTCACATGTCCAAATAGTTCAATACTTTTTGTAGAACTTGCTGATCTCTAATAAGGATACTAATGGCAAAATTCCCAACAGGTGTTTGATCCCTGAATCAACCAATAAGTTTAGGGGATCAATTGAATTGGGATTTAAACAGTCCTCCTCATCATGCTGTTCACATTTTGGCATCATGAGACCAAGACAACACCTTTAAATTAATCAACAATACATTGCCATTACGAAGCTTCAAGCAGGATGCTCTCAGACAGAAGTGACCACTGAGCTTACAGTGTCACAGAGTGTCATCAGCAGATTGCAACAGAGATACAGAGAGACTGGAAGAGTCACAGAAAGTCAAAGAAGTGAACAACCTTTGGCTCCATCACACACTGATGACTGCTTCTTTGTAAACAATGCACTATGAAACCGGATGATGACTGCCACACAACTCCAGGCACATTTAAGGGAGGTGAGAGGCAACCAAGTATTATGTCAGACCATTTTTAACTGTTTACATGGCTTGTAATTGGATAAGTCACTGTAGAGTGCCTATATAAAACTGGTACCTACACTATATGGTAGTGTGCTATTTGGCTCAACCACAAGCCCCAGAATAGGAGGAGCACCTACCAGACTCTGGGATCTCATTTTCATAATGATTTTATTTAGGCGTCATTCCAGGTTTGCAGATGCCCTAAGGTGCTACAACTTAATAACTCCTTAAGGGATATATCTAGCAGTGTAGTGAGTATATCAACCCAGCAGCTGTTTCACAAATTTTTTTAGCGTTAGGCTCCGAAAGTAAAAATAATATTTTTTCCAACAGTCTGCAATTTTAGCTGGAAATTTTTAATTTTTACATGGAATCCTGGAAAAAGCATCCCAAATTGTGTTACGCAATTCCTTCAAAGTTCTGCAATATCCTTCATGTGGGTGTAAATTGGGCGCATGGCATGGTGTACAAGGGAGCTATTGGCATGACATGGTGTACAAGCTATTTGGCTTTTTGAACATAGATATCGGTGGGGCCATGACGCATTTGCAAAGTCCTCAAAGTACCAGAATAGGTGAAACCTTCCAGAACTCGCCCCATTTTGGATTCAACACCACTCATGGATCTCATCTAGGGGTGTATTGTGCATTTTGTGTGCACAGGTGTTCCGTAGTTTTTTTTAACAACGGGCCATGAAAATGGGGGGAAAATACGCAGTTCTGCCATGGTTTTTTGGACTTCATTTTTACAGTGTTTGCCGTAGAGCATAAATGACAAGATAAATTTACTATGTGGTTCGGTACAATTGCAATGATATACATTTTATATCATTTTTAATGTTTTACTACTTTTACACAATGGAAATGAGTTTATAAAAAATTGCATTTTTATGTGTGCATTTTTGTGTCATTGCATTTTTATGTCTGAGAGCCATTACTTTTTATTTTTCTGTATACGGAATTGATTATGGGCTTGTTTTTTGCAGGATGATGGTCACTGTGTAGTATAAATGACATTCTAGCTTTACTCAGCAGGTTGAAACGGTTACATCGATACCCAATTTGTATATTTTTTTATGTTGTACTGCTTCTACACAATAAAAACTTTTGTTCAAAAAGGAAAACACGTTTTTGCATCACCAAAGTTTTTTCCGTATGTGGCTTGTTTTTGCAGGATGAGTTGATGTTTTTATTGGAATCATTTTTGGGGGAACAAGACTTTTTTTAGTTTTTAAATCCATTTTTTGAAAGGCAGGGTGAAGAAAATACTGCAATCCTAGTAGTGTTTTAATTTTTAACAGCGCTCACCGTGCAGTATACATGACAAGTTGGTTTTACTCTGTGGATCGATACGATTATGGTGATATCCAATGTATAAAGCTTTTTTATGTTGAAGAGCTTTTTAAAAAAGATTTTTATCATGAAAAACAATATTTATGCATCGCTATCTTCTGATAGCCATAACTTTTGTATTTTTCCGTATTCAGAGCTGT
Organism: Phyllomedusa bahiana; assembly: GCA_025379985.1. Taxonomy (NCBI): domain Eukaryota; kingdom Metazoa; phylum Chordata; class Amphibia; order Anura; family Hylidae; genus Phyllomedusa; species Phyllomedusa bahiana. The sequence goes on along the minus strand of JAODAL010025461.1, from coordinate 46,951 downwards.
GTAAGGGCATTTTTTGAGGGAAGAACTGATGTTTTCATTGGTAGCACTTTGGCATTTTTTATGTCTTATTGATCCCTTTTTATTCTGTGACTGTTTTTTTGGTTGTGGGGGTTACGGCGCTCACCGTGCGGGTTAAATAAAGTGACAGATATATAGAATAGGTCGTTATGCATGTGGCAATATATGCGTACTATATTTATTTTTGATCTGTTTGGGGCAATTGACATTTGTTAAGAGGAAAAAGGGGGTATACAGGTTTTTATTTTATTTTTGTGTTTGTGTTTTACTGTTCTTTTTACTTTTTTGCAATTTTTCACTTTTTTTTTTTACTTGTCCCCATAGGGGACTTGTATCAATGGTCTTTAGATCACTTTTACAATAGCAGTCCATGGCAGTACTGGTATCCGTAGTAACTGTCAATCAGTATGCCCGGCTGTGCCTACAGTGACATCACAGGTAACCCAGTAACCCAGCAATGCTCCTTAAAGGGGTTGTCTCACTACATGGAATCATATTACCTCAGTCCTGTTCTCTTGGTTTCATTTTTAATTCAGGGGCATGTTTACCACCATCTACTAGGCTGCAGTAGAAGCCAGGTCTGTAGCTATTGCAATCAGTGCTGGCAACCTATCATGAGAGATTGAACAGGTCTGTAGTTATAGCAACCTGAGGAGTCTTGCAGCCCATACAAGATGAGATATCTAGAAATAGATAGGACACTGTTAATGGTCATATATTGCAAAGTGACTTGTTTTTGCAAGATCTTTAATATAAAAAGCAATCCTTATAGTGAGACAACCCCTTTAAGCCTCTGAGCACTTCAGCCCACCGGCTTTATCCTCGACTGCCTCTAATAATTATATTTATACTCTACTACCACCACATTACTTTTCTACAGTGTGCCCAGTACAATTCCATTCTTATCTGTGATCCCTAAACGTGATCTGTATGACTAAGGTCGTCAAGTGACCAAAACATCACATCAATTCAGGATCACCAGACCTTCTGGGATCCTTTACCAACAATAACCAATACTTGAATTGTATGGACTGTATATTTGTTTACACTGTGTAATATAATTCACTTGAAACACAATGCTTGTATGTGCTGTGGATCTATCAATACTTGGAAAATAAGGGCTGAAATATCCCTTCCATGGCCATCACCCACCATAACCAAGTACTGTGCATTGTATAGGTTTTTGCTCTGTATATTGTGATTCTGCGTTTAGGCTGTGGACGGCCAAAGAGTAGAAGCTCTGTACAGATTTCTCACTAGCGTGCATGCTATTGTGTTGCTATCCATAGCCCTCCCTGAATGAAATATATTTTAAACGATCCTGGAATAAAGTACTGAACATTATGAAAACAGTCTAGAGCTATTTGTTTTATTCACATAGTATGACACCACCTAGTTTTCGAAATACTGTATATAGCAATATACAAATCCACCTAATAAGCTGACTGCAAGTGGACACACTACAGTCAGTTCTCTGCAGTCATTTTCTGTTCACTGCAGTGCCGTCAAGACAATAGCTTTCTGCTTGGCTGGCAAGGACCAGAGCATTTGCAGTAACATTATTACGGCTATAAAAGACTTTTTCTTCTCAGCTTGTAAGAATTGCATAGCTAGATTAAAAACTCTAGACTATATTGTCACATACAAGAGAAGGAAGGAGATTTATTCTAGAGCCCACCCCTAGAAGCACAGACTAGCGGCTGTATAAAAGGGGCATATGGATTCCAAATATGATAAAAAGGTATATGTGTGCTTAAAACACTGCAAATTAATTTAGAACAGCTATTACCAACCTTTCAGGACTCTTCACACACTCAAGTTCAGCTATGTTTGTAACAATGCTTGTTGGCACAAAACGACGGACCTGGACTTCATCTTTAGAAGTCGCCTTTCCTGGGTACTAACTGAGAATATTAGTACTCTCGTGTCAGGGACAACTATAGGACAAGATTTAGTAGAAGATTTAGAGACAGTTAGGGTCAGTTATCACAATTACATCACTATCATATTGTTATTTCTTGTGACTTGTGGAATACTTCCCTGTTTGGCTTGTTTGTTGTTTAGAGTCCTCCAGTATCATTACATCGGATAATTTAAAGGGGTTTTCAATCATCACTTAAGGGCATACATATAATAATAAAAGTAAAAAATAAAAAACACATAAAAACATAACAATAAAATCTATAAATACAGCGTAGACTATAGTGAGCCTAATTAATAGTTAAAAAAAATCGTACAATCCCTTTAAATACAAACCTCTGTGTAGATAAAACTGTATTTGTAAAATTCAGTTTAGTGTAGATATTTCCAGCTGGTACTGTAATATTATTTGTCATTCTTTTTAGACACTGAAAAGCTTTGCGTTATTTACTGCAATGAATTTCTTTTCATCTACAGCTTAGTAAAAGACATTTACAAAGACTATGAATAATGAGCTGGTCTAGCCGGGAAACCATTCTCTTATTGTGCCCGTGGTGAGTGATTGCACATTGCTCCATGCGTAAGTATAGAAGACATATAATCTGTTTAAGTGAAAAATCTAAAAAGGAGATCACCCAAGCAAAAAATGGAAGCCATTACTGCTGACAGGTAAATTGTATTGCTTTGTATGCAGTGATCCACAGGATAATTTATCTGCAAATATACTGACGTCAGATGATGTGGACAATAATTTAATCTCAATGTAAAATTAGAACCTCTGTTAGTAAAAGAAAATATTCCAAGTTTGCACTGCTTTAAATCTAGATCCTACCTGGATAGAATGGTAGTTACTGGGCATTGTAGTGATGTACTTTCCACTCAAGCAAGTTAATTTACAGTATACGTTATGTGATATTGTGTTTGTCATAAAAGCTTAATACAGTGGTCCCTCAAGTTACAATGGCCTCAGGATACAATATTTTCAACATACAATGATCATTTCAGGGACATTATTTCTTAAAAAATCACACTCACTATTTAATATCACAGACACTGCTGATCTGCAGCACCTATGACTGACTATGATTGACTAGAAAATCCGACCAATTATCATCAACATTTTACTTGTTACATCTGTACTAGTGAAGTACATGCCGTGATTAGTAGTGTAATAGCGCTACTCTACAGTACAGTGCGGTACTACATGTTCTGTGCTGCTCTTTATGTGTGCCTGGATGAGTGATTCCTTTGGAAACCAGGTAAGAGTGCTACTATTTTCTTTTTAGAAAGGGTCCTAAATGCACAATGGCTTTCAAGTATTGTATTGTATTTGACAGCACCATGAAAAAATGTTTAGATGAGGGAACCATGGAGAGATTACGCCTAAACTGCACCATGGAAAATTGCTGGTAGCTATGCTTGGGCCAGATGAAATACTGAGCTCGAGGGTACATAGACGCCCTAATAGCTCTGCACTACTTTAGCAGATACTAGAACTGGATGTGGTCTAGAACCAAGTAGGTTACAGTGTGGTGTCTGTGATAGATGGACTCCTATGAGCCAAAGAGCATTAAGACGGCCCTCTTCCCTAGAAAACTTGATTATATTAAAACTTCTGGGCTTAGGTATCATGAATATGGTAGGACCCACGGCATGTGCACATTACACTTTGTGCTGAGATTTGCAAGAGGCAGATCACTGTGAAGAGCTGTAAAATAAGGTTGACATCAAAAAATACTTTAGTAATCCTCAGCAAACAGAAAGAAGTCAAGAGAGGTTTTGCTGTTCCAGGCCATCCTAAGCTGGACTAAAGGAAATCTGAAACCAGATAAACAGAGTACCGAAGAAGGGTGTGTGCCAGGAACTGCAGCATCATGGAGCTTATGTGTGGGTTAAAACTGAAACTGTCACCTCTCTGTAATATGAGTATAATCGTATCTGGATCCCTTTAAAAATTGTAATAAGAGAAGTATGTTCTCAAGAGTTGGGTCAGCAATACCAGTGGAGCAACAATCATACCACAGCTTGTTGGTCCACTGTGGTATGATTAGAAATAGAAAAAAAGAAGTATACTCTCCTCCATGATGCTCCAGTTCCATTCCGGTGGCTGGCCCGTACATCCCGGCTGCACAGTGAATGTCCATCGTTCACTTCCTATCTGCAGCCAATCACAAGCCACAACATCATATGTTCTGGCCTGTGATTGGCTGCACATAGCACGTGAACCATGGGCATTCACTATGCAGCTGAGATGTACTGGCCGGCCACCGGGACGGAACAGAAGCGTATACTTCTTTTTTCTATATACAGTAATACCCCAGTGAACGAACGACAACCCCTTTAAGCTCTAGGTCTACAATTTCAATAGCTCATAGTTCAACACAGAAGTGTGAAAATAATAATGTTATAATGTTATGCTACTGTAAAATGTATCTATTAGACTCTGATCACATATGGATCATGGTCTCCATTTCTAATTAAAGTCACTGCACAATCTCTGATCCATGGTGCAACAGACACCACCAGTGCCCCATGGATTGACTCGAAACATAGTACATCAGAGTTCTGTCACAGTGCCAGGTGTTTTGGCATAAAGAACAGGACTGTATGTAGCACTATTCTTTTCATCAAACCCAATGTAATTTGCTCCAAAGTCTTCAACAGCTTCCAAACCTAAAAAGAATGATATTGTTGAGCAGGAAGGTATATAACACATCCAAAGCTAAATTCATAATTCTAATAGTTTTGTGATACTAAAGTGCAGTGTGTTGTGGGTGCTTAAATGATACTGTGCCTAGAACTCTTCTGCAGAATGCATATGTCTCAGTCATATACTAAGAAAATAATGAGAAATTTTACATGTGCTTTATATATAAATGATGAAAAAAATGCAACTAAACTTAAAATCAGCACAAACTGCATACATGTGCAACTGTTATGTCAATGAAATAAATAATTTCTTAATTTCAAAATTATTTTAGACATAGAAAATGGGATTATATGGATAACAGTTAAAGTATGAGCAAAAATAATAAATATAAACTTTGTAATTAAATATTCCTCTGCTTTATATAACATACAGTGTGAATAAGATAATTAACAAGACTAAAATATATTCTCAGCTGCCACCCACACATGAACACAATACTCACTGAAACCTACTTACAGAATATGTGTGTCATTACAGCATAATGTAGAACTATATGGGTGGTGGGACTTGTAAAGAATGGATGATTTTTCTTTAATTTCTGTATAGGGCATTTAGAATGTGGCTTCCTCCACTTTGGCTTTTGCACTCCACCCATCTTTCCTAAGGTCCTTATAATTAGTGTGAATGGAGCCTGTTGCCCCAAATATATAGAATATTGGGGCCCACAGAGAGGGGAATCTAGACTTACTATTTGATCACAACATTATCAAAGTGTTACAATGGTGTTTGCACCTAAAACCTTGTGCCTCAATTTGAAATGGGAGTGTTTTTGCAGAGAAGGGGCTTAGCTTTAAATGTGAGAAATTGCACCAAACTTAGGGCATGGAAAGGTCTAAAAATGTTCCAAGGTTATCGAACAGTATGAGGCACTGAGATAGACTAGGCAGTCTATAGATGAGACCAATTTAAGTGTACACCTAGGCATTTTATTTGACATATTACGATAAGTCACCAGCAATATTCTAGCAGTGCAATTTTTTAATCTTAGCTCAGTTACATCTATACATTTTTAACCTTTATTAAGGGCAGCTTTGTCATGTGATCTCACTTTGACAGTGCATGTGCATGTTCTCCTGCAGGAGCATTACTTAGGGACCTGAAACATCTAGGGCACAGGACCTTTGTGTTACATTGTGCCAAGTCTAACACCACTGCCTGACAATGGCCGCCTGTCTGCTGACCCACCTTCCTGCCATTATTCTGTATTATAATGTACAGAGACAGCACCACTGATGGTCTGAATGGAACTAGGAGAAGTTGAGGATGGAGGAAGAAAATTCTGCATGGCATGCAAGATGACAACCAGTGTGGCATCCTGCAGCAAGTTAGGGATTGAGAAGTACAGTTCTTTATCCCTGCAACTATAAAATGTACTAACAAAAGGACTACCGTACTTCCTAAAACTTATGAACGCAAAGAGAGATACATCAATCCACATCTCTAACCATGCCCAAAGATATCCAAACATATAATAGTGGCATTGCTAGGGTCTAAAGAGATATATGCCCCTCCTTCCAATCATACATCTTTTTTCAATGAACATAGGCAGATACACTACAAATCACTATTGTAACGATCGGGAGTAGTGGACCAACTGGACCACCAGCGGTGGTATAAGCTACGCCAGGGAACGGACTCTAAGTAGGTCCCGGTATTCCTCAGAGCCTCCCACAAAGCGGGTTGGACTTGATGCTGCGGGAATCCTACCAGGTCGCTACCCCTGACGCGACTTGCTTGCAGAGGCAGCCGAGGTGTAACATGGTACAAAGTCGTAAGACAAACTCGTAGTTGGGGACAGGCAAGAAGGTCAGGACAGGCGGCAATGGTTCATGGTCAAGGGATGGAGGAAAACGGTATGGTACACAGAAATACTCGCAAGACTCAGGGACCGCTTTCTCAGTAGGCACAATGCACTCAAGAACCGGCAAGGAAATCAGGAAGGGGCAGGGTTAAATAGAGACAGCGTCCGGTGATCGCAAATCACCAGTGCGCTGGCCCTTTAAACTTAAAAGTGCCGGCCCGCGTGCGTCCTAGGGAGGGGGGACGAGTGCGCTGGAAGGCAGAGACTTCGGCTGGAGCACGGACAGGTGAGTAGAGCTGGGACTGGGTAGAGGAGTGAGCACGACCACAGCCCGACATGCGGCCGGACATGCCGCTCACCAGTGTGAGGATCGCAGGAGTACTCGTGACAGTACCCCCCCCTTTGGACTCCCCCTTATTTCTGGCCTGGAGGAATTTCAGGAGTAAGTTACGGTCCAGAATGTTGTCTCCCGGCTCCTAGGACCTTTCTTCTGGCCCGAACTTCTTCCAGTCAATGAGGAAATGTCACTTCCCCCTGATCGTCTTCATGACCAGAATCTCTTCTATAGTAAAGACGTTGGTGGCATCGACTTCAGGAGCAGGAGGAGCGACCTTCTGAGAGAAGTGATCCAGGACTAGTGGTTTCAGAGGGAGACGTGGAAGGAGTTTGGGACATGCAAAGAGGGTGGAAGACTGAGTTCATAGGCTACTGAGTTGATGTGTTTCAATACCTCGAATGACCTCAGGAAGTAGCTGGGGATCTTGAGTCAAATATATCTGGCTGACAACCACACCTTGTCTCCAGGATCACGGGTCGTTTCCTCTTTTTGTCTGCCTGGGTCTTCATACGAGCACACGCCCATTGCAGGGACTGGCGCGTCTGATCCCAGATGGCCGTTAGATTCTGGAACAGGTTCTCCACTGCAGGAACCTCAGAAGGCACCGAGTGGGGGAGCGAAGGGCGGGGATGCTGCCCATAGACAATATAAAAGGGAGAGGCGCTGGCAGACTCTGAATCCAAAGAATTGTAAGAAAACTCTTAACCTGTAGAGGGAGCACCAGAACCTCAAAATTAACAGGACCCCCAAGTCTGAGACAATATGTCGAGAAAGTCCATTCAGATGGAAGATGTGCTGGAAAAAGAGACTGGCAAGACCTAGAGCAGAGAATAGGCCTGGCAGAGGGACAAAATAGGACATCTTAGAGAACCGGTCAGTGACCACCCAGACAATGCTAATACCGGAGGAGGGAGGAAGGTCAGTGATAAAATCCATGGCCATGTGGGTCCAAGGGCTGCTGTGGTTGGGTAGTGGCTGTAACAGACCTGCTGGCTTGAGGTGAGGTGACTTGTTACGGGCACAAGGAGTACGAGATTCAACGAATTCACAAACGTCCTTAAGAAGATCAGGCCACCAATAAAAACGAGATATTAGGGAACACGATATTTGCACCCCAGATGTCCAGCAACACAAGAGCAATGTCCCCAAATTAATATCTTCTTCCAAAGCACAGGGCACACGTATGTCTTGCCCAGAGGGAAACATTGGAGGTCCACGGGAGCAGCAGAGATCAGATGTTTGTCATGATCCGGCGGTAACAGCATGTGCAGAAGCACTGATCGCTGGTAACTGGTTGTGGATCCACTGTGATCACTGCAGGCGAGATGGTAGATGGAGATCCACGCCAGGGAGTGGGGTGTAAGGGGCCCCCGGTCTTCAGCGGAGCCCGCCGCAAAGCAGGACGAACCTTGCTGCGGGGAACTCCCAGGTCACTACCCCTGATGTGGCTACCTGCGATGACGGCCGAGGTGCAGGACAGGAACACTAGGCACTGAAGCAGGGGAAGACAGGTACAGCAGGAAAACATATGCAGCAGGATACAGCAGGAAACCAGACTGGTATAACAGCAGGATACAGCAGGAAACAGGACTGGTATAACGGCAGGAGACAGCAGGTAAACATACGTCCAAGGACAGCAGAAGACAACAGACAGTTGGTCAGGAGCTGAGATGGACTGCAGGAACTGAACCAGCATCTCAGGGGTTAAGTCCAGAATAGCAGACTTGAGATTCTGGCAGGAGCTGAGATGGACAAGCTCTCACAACATGAGGCACAACAATGGACTGACCCTGGAGCAAAGACAGGAAGTTCCTCTTATAGCCAGGGGTCACAGGTCAAGAGAAAGGCAAGAGAGGCACAAACCCAATAAAGGGCAGGAAGCTGCCGTGCGCACCAATAGGATGCACCGAGCATGTACAGGACCCCAGGAAGCAGATATTGACCAGGAGATGAGCCACTTCAAGGAGATAGTGGCACTCCTCCTTAGCCAGTTTGATGGCCAGTAATTCCCGGTCTCCGATGGTGTAGTTCTTTTCTGCAGAGGTAAAGATTTTAGAAAAGAAGTCACATGTGAAGGTCTCTTTTTGAGACCTTTTTGAGTAAGAACCATGCCGGCTTCAACTGATGAGGCATCGACTTCTAGGAAGAATGGTTTCTCCGTGTCTGTCCGGGAAAACATAGATACAGATGCAAATGCTGATTTCAGCCTGGAGAAGGCTTCTTCAGTCGCTGTTGGCCATAGTTTCGGGTTGCCATTCTTCTTGGTGAGTGGCACTATTGGGGACACCACCGAGGAGAAGTGTGGCACGAACTGCCTATAGTAATTGGCGAAACCCAAAATCGTTGTATGGCCCGAAGGTCGACAGGTCACAGCCACTGCAGGATAGCAGACAATTTAGTGTTGTCCATCTGCAGACCCTTGTCCAAGATAATATAACCAAGAATTAGGAGGATTTTCTGATGGAAGAAGCACTTTTCAAGCTTGGCATTGAGGCTATTATTCCGTAGACTCCTAAGCACCGGACGCACGTGGACCTGGTGAGAATCTGGATCAGGTGAGAAGACTAGGATATCATCCAGATAGATGACCACACAGGTGTAAAGGAGGTCCCTGAATATGTTGTTGACGAATTCCTGGAAGACTGCTGGTGCGTTACAGTCCAAAGGACATAACCAGGTACTCAAAGTGGCCATCGCGAGTGTTGAAAGCTGTCTTCCACTCGTTCCACTCACGGATCTGAATGAGGTTGTAAGCTCCCCACAGATGCAGTTTGGAAACAATCTTGTCTCTGCGGAGCCGGTCGAAGAGTTCGGTAATCAACGGCAAGGAGTAACGATTCTTGACAGTGATCTTATTGAGACTGCGGTAATCGATACATAGATGTAGGGAGCCATCTTTCTTATCTATGAAAAATATCTGACCTGGAAGGTTGCCATGAGTCTCAGGTACTGACCACGGATAAGACCCTCCCCCGAGGAGGAGATGTCAATAGGGCAGTCATAAGGGCAATGAGGAGGGAGAATCTCAGTTTGCTTCTCAGAGAAGACATCCGCAAAATCTAGGTACGGAGTGGGCAGACCCGACAAAGGCTTGGACGGTGTTAGTTGCGACGTGGGACACACCGGGCGGGGTACCACCATACAGTGAGACTGGCAGTCTTGTCCTCAACGATTGACTTCGCCTGTCTTCCAATTGAGCATAGGGGCATGACATTGTAGCCACAGGAGACCCAAGCCCAAGAATTGCAGAGGAAGAACAATGTAATACATGAAATGTGGGTCTCTACTTATGTAATGCCCCCACTTGAAGGGACAAGAGTTCAGTACAAAATTGGACCGGGTCACTGAGAATCTCCCCGCTGACAGAGGAGATGGCTAGCAGCTTCTCCAGGTGGACCACCGGGAGGTTATATTTTGGTACCAGGGCAGTGTCGATTAAATTCCCGACTGATTCGGAGTCCAGGAAAGCTGGAACTTGGAGCCGGATTCTGGATCTGGACACGATTAGTACTGGCATTGTCAAACGAGGAGAGGAATTGCTCACACCTAGGGACACCTCTCCCTAGCCTAGGTGCGTGCCTTTCCCAGACATTGAGGACAAAGCAGACAGCCCCTGCGGTAATTTTCAGGACTGGCACAGTAGAGGCATAGATTCCCTTCTCGCCGTCACGACAGCTCTTGCGGAGTCAGGTGGGCTCTGTCCACTTGCATAGCCTCATTGGTGGCCAGCAGGGCGGGCTGCAGAAGAGGCCTTTGAAATACTGGAGCAAGATGGGGAAAGTGACTGGTTCGCGCTCTTGACGGATCTCCTCCTGTCTTTCTGAAAAGCGTATGTCGATCCGAGTGGCCAGGTGGATAAGGTCGCTCAGGGAAGAAGGGTATGTCACAGGCAGAAAGGGCAGGCAGGGTGTGGAATTGCACTTCGTAACCGCCTAAGGAAGAGTCCCCTTGGCGCAGGTTCATTCCAGGACAATTCCTAGGCAAAGGTGCATAATTGCACTGCGTAATTGCCAACGGAAGAGTTCCTTTGGCACAGGTTCAATAAGGCGGTCTCGGCAGAAGAGGCTTGGGCAGATTATTAAAGACGTTGAGGAACTCAGTGAGGAACATGGCGAGGTTGGCCATAACTGGGTCATCTCTGTCCCAGAGAGGAGAAGCCCAGGCCAGGCCTTTTGGTAAGAAACTGACTGCCCATCAGTTCCACTTGCAGTGGGTGATAAAGCCCCTGCAAGCCTTGGGGTCCCCATCGAATTTCATCCGCATAGATAGACGTAGCCTTGGGCCTGCGGACAATGTGGGAGCCAATGATGCAGAGGGAGCCACGGAGGACGGCTGTTGTTGCTGAGTGGTGAGGAGCTGCTGCACCATGGCTTATCTCTAAAGTTTGTGACTGATGTGTGCAGAATCTCCTGTGTAAGATATTAAATAGTGCTTTACACTACTCTCTCCTGCCTCCTGCTTTAGATCTAGATTTCTTCTCACCAAGAGGAAGCAGTATAAAGCATCCCATAGTAATACACAGCAGATGTTGCAGGGTCTGTTAGGGGACAGCAGTTCTATGTCAAAGAGCACATAACAGGATCCAGATCGGATAGGAAGATAAAGCCAAAATAGTAAATGGCCATTTATGGCACATCAACTTAAGCAGGTACAGTACAGACCAAAAGTGTGGACACACCTTCTCATTCCAAGAGTTTTCTGTATTTTCATGACTATAAAAATTGTAGATTCACACTGAAGGCATCAAAACTATGAATTAACACATGTGGAATTATATACTTAACAAAAAAGTGTGAAACAACTGAAAATATGTCTTATATTCTAGGTTCTTCAAAGTAGCCACCTTTTGCTTGGATTACTGCTTTGCACACTCTTGGCATTCTCTTGATGAGCTTCAAGAGGTAGTCACCTGAAATGGTTTTCACTTCACAGGTGTGCCCTGTCAGGTTGAATAAGTGGGATTTATTGCCTTATAAATGGGGTTGGAACCATCAGTTGGGTTGTTCAGAAGTCAGGTGGATACACAGCTGATAGTCCTACTGAATGGACTGTTAGAATTTGTATTATGGCAAGAAAAAAGCAGCTAAGTAAAGAAAAACAAGTGGCCATCATTACTTAAAGAAATTGGGGAAACTTTGAAAGTGTCCCCAAGTGCAGTGGCAAAAACCATCAAGCGCTACAAAGAAACTGGCTCACATGAGGACCGCCCCAGGAAAAGATAACCAAGAATCACCTTTGCTGCGCAGGATAAGTTCATGCGAGTCACCAGCCTCAGAAATCCCAGGTTAACAGCAGCTCAGATTAGAGACCAGGTCAATGCCACACAGAGTTCTAGCAGCAGACACATCTCTACAACAACTGTTAAGAGGAGACTGTGTGCAGCAGGCCTTCATGGTAAAATAGCTGCTAGGAAACCACTGCTAAGGACAGGCAACAAGCAGAAGAGACTTGTTTGGGCTAAAGAACACAAGGAATGGACATTATACCAGGGGAAATCTGTGCTTTGGTCTGATGAGTCCAAATTTGAGATCTTTGGTTCCAACCACCGTGTGTTTGTGCGAAGCAGAAAAGGTGAACGAATGGACTCTACATGCCTGGTTCCCACCGTGAAGCATGGAGGAGGAGGTGTGATGGTGTGGGGGTGCTATGCTGGTGACACTGTTGGGGATTTATTCAAAATTGAAGGAATTCTGAACCAGCATGGTTACCACAGCATCTTGCAGCGGCTGCTATGCGATCCGGTTTGCGTTTAGTTGGACCATCATTTATTTTTCAACAGGAGAATGACCCAAAACACACCTCCAGACTGTGTAAGGGCTATTTGACCAAGAAGGAGAGTGATGGGGTGCTACGCCAGATGACCTGGCCTCCTCAGTCACCAGACCTGAACCCAATCAAGATGGTTTGGGGTGAGCTGGCCCGCAGAGTGAAGGCACCAGCGCCAACAAGTGCTAAGCAACTCTGGAAACTCCTTCAAGACTGTTGGGAGACCATTTCAGGTGACTACCTCATGAAGCTCATCAAGAGAATGCCAAGAGTGTGCAACGCAATAATCCAAGCAAAAGGTAGCTACTTTGAAGAACCTAGAATATAAGACATATTTTCAGTTGTTTCACACTTTTTTGTTAAGTATATAATTCCACATGTGTCAATTCATAGTTTTGATGCCTTCAGTGTGAATCTACAATTTTTATAGTCATGAAAATACAGAAAACTCTTGGAATGAGAAGGTGTGTACAAACTTTTGGTCTGTACTTTGTACACAAAGCATACACAAGAAATTCTATATTATTGTTTAATAACAGCATCTGTTACACTATGTACATAAAACAATACTACAGTCTTTCTTTACTATTTCTTTTATTACAGTTACTTATTCATTTTATTTATTGCATGAAAAAAAAAATAGTATGCACTTTCTTTTACATAAAATAGCCTGGCTTTATTATGTTTTGCCTTAGGCTCAATATTTATCTTCAGGTTATAACAGGAGGACTCATGATAACTGGAGAATTATTGCATTCTTCATGAAGTTGTAAAATCATCGGAAACAGAGAAAATATAGCTTGCATCAGTTATCTTGTAGCAGACTGTATCTCTGTGAGTATACAGTATGTTTGGGTCTTTCACTTTCATATGAGCATTCTTCCTTGTCCACATCATGTGTCATGGCTCTTTCATCCTGGTTTCCACAAGGTTCTTCCCCTCCTCCTCCCATTCACATGTGTCATACAGTAAAAAAAATAGGTGTGGCTACCAGTTTGTTAGTTTTTATGCTCATGTTATAGTACTCTACCCAAAATTTCGATATAGCAGTTCCAACCCCCTCAATCCCAGACACTAATATATTTAACATTGCAGTGCATATATCTTTAAATGCAACCAATAACAAAAACAGATCTCATTTTAATCATTTTATGGATGTAATAAGGTAAAATCAAAGTAATACATTCATGTTTATTTTATTTAGCTGTTGATTTTAGGTTGTCCTACATTTCTACAGAAACCTAAATAACCCAGTCTGCCACCAGTCATTGCATTCATCACCATTCACTAGAACCATATTTCTTTAAAATTCTAGTCTTTGTTCCATACTTCTTGACTATGCCAACATGCTTAATAAAGTGGTTAGTTACCAAATGTCAAATTTCTGATGAAAGTATCACAAGGATCCAACTACCCAAATATTAAATACACATCTACTTATTTATTAGATACTATCACTGGGAGTAGTGTAGAGATTTTCAGAAACTTTAATCTTGAATACATTTTCTTAAAAATTAGCTAATTTGTTAAAATATGAATGTCATAATGTAAAAGCAAGTAGGGTCCTATTACCTGTCCACTGTCCACGGATGCTTATCACTTCAATTGGTCCCTCCAATATTAATTATTCTAAGGGGGATCAATGATGTAGAAAATCACTATATAGCCATAGTTGCTCTCCTAGATTCACCATTCTTGGCAAAAAGGGTGATCATAGCAAAAAGGGCGCCTCTATGCTGGAACGGGTGCAGTATGTAAGATGAGGGTAGAGGGGATAACCCATGTTACACACTGAAATCTCTACAGTACTCCCAGTGATATCTTTATTTAGCAAATGTATAACATTTTTATTAAAGGTGTTACAGTAAGACGTGTCAAATTTATTTAACAGTTTATGATTAATACATTTTATCTTTGAATTTTCTAGTTTCAGAAATTGATATCTAGGCCTGCTATGAACAGGCAAAGTTTTGGGCTATAATTTTCACCACATTTCTGCTTTTAACTAATAAAGAATCTTTTGTCCCAATGGTGACTTTGTTGCTTTCAGGTTAAACACTATTCTCACCATTTTTTTAAATTGACGGTTTGAAAATTGCAAATTTAAGTGCAAATGTGGCATGTTGCAAAGCTGTTAAAAAATTATCCTTTCTATTAAGTTACTGGAGAACATATAGTAAGTTTTAATTCATAGCTATATTCTATAACTAATTAATTATACTTCATAAGAGAGGTGTCGCAAAATGACTCTTGTAATTGCGAATAGAGGCACCACGGAGTAAGTCTTGGCAGCAATGGAGTAAGCTGGGTCATGAAAACAAATAAGAATGACATTTAATGCATGCTAAGACATGTAAGAAACCTGTTGGGCGGTAGATCCACTGAGTCACCGCGAGAGATGACACTAACCATGCCAGGGAGTGGAGTCTAAGAAGCCCCCCCAGTATTCACCAGAGCCCCCCCGCAAAGCGGTATGAACTTGGCTGCAAAAGACTCACAGGTCATTACCTCTGACATGGCCACTTGTGGAAACAACTGATGTGCCAAACTAGGTATAGAGGGAGCAGGCAGAGATGTAACTGGGTCACAAAGAGGTCAGGGCAGGCGGTAGGCAAAGCATAGTCAGAAGTCTGTAAGCAAGAGGTCAGAACCAGGAAACATTATGAACTAGGAAAATAGTGCAAACGCTAAGCAAAATAACACCAATAAACCGGTATAGGTAATATGGAACATTTCCTTATAAAGCAGGAGGTGGCCAGCCATTGGAGGTTGGTGATGCACTGGCCCTTCAAACCTTAAAGAGCCTGGGGGATGTATTATCTGTGTGCCGGCTACAAAAAGAGACCTGATGCTGAACAGGAGTGAGGAAAGATGAGTGACAGCCAGGCTAGGGAGCACAGACAGGTTCGCTTTCGTGGGCCAGAGCAGGGACCACAGGGAATCGTGACAATTAGTCATGTACCTAGTCACAGTGACCTGAAACAGTCCACTGTGACAATAAGAGTACCTATCCACTTTTCTACAGATATTGTCATTGCCAGTCCTAACCATATACAGATTTCCTGCCTACTGTACAAATCAGGAGTCATGTATATCAACCTCCACTGCCAGTATAAGTGGATAGAATAGATGTTCAGATGTCTCCTACATCATATCACTTTACCACTACATCTTGTTATTTTTTTAATTTAATTTTTATCTATATTTTGGAATTTGTAAGCACAATTTCAATTAAACTCTTTCACTGCTTTCAGGAAACATCTTGGGGAGATGTATCAAAACTGGTGCAAAGATGTGGTGTTGTTACCTATAGCATCCAAGCCACTTTTATTATGCAAAGCTCATCTGAAAAAATAGAGTTGAATTCTGATTGGTTACTGTGTGCAATTGCTCCACTTTCCATTTGCACCAACTTTGATATATTATACCCCCCATGCTGTTTCTATGCAAATTTATGCTTAAAAGAGGCAACAAATCATTTATCAGTACGTTGTGCATTGTATCATCATCATCATCATTCTCTATAATTGCAATCCTGGCTACTACAGCTATTAATGGCTACTGGTATGTATAGGTTGTTTCATGAATGATTCATAGAAGGTTGTACATTGCTTCTCAGTGGAATTAACAACCATTTAATATGTTAGTGGATTTTTTTTCTCTTTTCAGTATGATGTAGATGGAACTTGCTGTAATAAGCCTTCAGATGCTCTACAGGGGACAACGTCACTTTCTATTACCTGACTATGCTACACTTTCTTATAAACACAGCCAGGGAAGTCCTAGCCTTCAGCCCTGTTTTTAACCCATGTGCCAAAGGCAGAACACATGGAAATATTTAATGTGAAGAAGAGAGTGCCCCAAGTTATACAGACACTAGTACCAAACAAGTGTCATTGACTTGAGGAGAAAGGTTATAGCAATAAAATCATGTACTTACTAATAACTGTGATAACAGAAAATAAATCAGAGCACACACAAAGTACATGACATCACACCATTCCTTCAAAACACAGCGTTCAAGAAGAGACTCTGGGGCTGACACTATGGACTAAATGGGGGAAATTAATTTAGTAGGAAGTTGAGACACTTATTGGCATAAATTGTGACAAATTTATCACAGTAGCTCTATAGAATTCTAAATTTAATGTAGCCAACTACTCATTTTAACCCCTTAAGGACCAGCCGTTTTTTTTTGGTGACACGTTCGTTTTTCCCTCCTCGCCTTCTGAAAGCCATAACTTCTTTATTTTTCCACCTACATAGACACATGAGGGCTTTTATTTTGCGGGACAAGATTTACTTTCTAATGGTGTTATTCACTATACTATAGAATATACTGGGATACCGCAAAAAAAATCCAAGTGGGATAAATTGTGAAAAAATTTTTATTTTCGCCATGTTTGCGTGGGTTTTGCTTTTACGGCGTTCAATCTTCGGTAAATATAATGTGTTATCTGTATTCTTCAGGTTGTTACGCATCCGGCAATACCAAACATGTAGGGTTTCCGTTATGTTTTGGTACCGTAAAAAAATTCCAAACATTTTCTATTTTTGAAATTTGCGCCACGGCGACATTTTGTGCGACCAATAACTTTTTTGTACTAACACCTACGGACATCAGTGAGGGGGCATTTTTTGCGGGCTGAAGTTTACTTTTTATCGCTAGCAGTTTGGAATGCATGCGACTTTTTTGATCATTTTTATTCCATTTTTTGAGTGACGTAAAATGACCAAAAAAACGCAATTTTGGCGTTTGGAATTTTTTTTCTTCTACGGTGTTCAGCGTACGGGATAACTTATGTTATATTTTTATAGATCCGACTTTTTCGGACGCGGCGATACCAAATATGTGTAACTTTTTTTATTATTTTAATAATTTTATTTGTAAAATGGGGAAAGGGGGGTGATTTGAACTTTTAATACTTTTTTTTTGTACTTTAAAACTTTATTTTTTTTTTTACTGTAACATTGAGGCCACCTGTGGTACTTGACCACTAGGTGGCGCGATTGTTAATAGGCAATGCATTAGGGTGTACAAAGATGGCGGTTTCCCCACTTCCTGTCTGCGGACGGAAGTGGGGCAAACCGGCCAGGGTAAGTGACGGGAGCCTTCACAAGGCTCCCCACCACAATGCCCGGTGATCAGATAGGCGCAGCATAGCTGCGGCTATGCCGATCACCGCACCGATCGGTGCGCGGCACCGATCGGCGTGAATTCAGACGCTGCGGCCATCTTTGCCGCGGCGCCTTATGGGTAAAACAGCGCCAGCGGGTGGAGCCACCGACAGGGTGCTGTTACTGCCGGGTGTTAGCGCCGATTTGCCGCTAACACCCGGCGGCTGTGCGGGGGGGTCGTGGAGCGATCCCCCTGCAAAGCCCCTTAGCGGCCATGGGACGTACTGATATGCCCAAGGTCGTTAAGGGGTTAAATACTGTTAAAAGCAGCTCAGGCAATATGGCTGCCCCCATAAGTCATATATAGAAAACCAAATTTACAAAATTCACAATCAGAGACAAATAAAGACTATTACCCAGGGCCTGGATGATGGGTAGGCAGAGGTAGGCGATCGCCTTGGGAGTGTACTTCTGCCTGTCAGTAGGAGCCGTAGGTACTGAGAAGGCTCAGGAGCTGAGCTGGCTTCATACACGGCAGGTGCCAACTAGGAGTCACAGGGAGGAATTAAAAAGGTGAGGGAAGAATTAGAACAGGTGGGGAGAATTAGAGCAGGTGGAGGGAATTTAGAGCAGGTGTGGGGAGAATTAGAGCAGGTGGGGGGAATTTAGAGCAGATGGAAACTGGATTAGAGAGAGAGAGTTTAGAGTGGAGGAAGTGGGTAATAGCGGGAGAGACGGGATTTGGCGCTAATAATTTCAGCGCTGAATGAGTGTCATATCCTCTTTGGAAAAATCTGCACCAGTAAGTGCAGATTTCAGACGGGGATTTGACACCGATTTTCAGAGTCAGATTTTCAGCCTCTTATGTATCATAATGTGCGGCGTGGAATCTGCCTCAAGAACTGACATGTCAATTCTTTTCCAGAGTTGCAAATTTTATTTTTTTTTTTCTGTTTCTGTATTTATTTTTTTTCCAGTGTTAGTAATAGAGAATCTGACAGGTGCTTCTCCATTACTATCACTCAGACTTGGTGTCAGCCAACTGTGTTTTTCATCATCACAAGGCTGACACTAACCCCATGTCACTATTACCCCAGTACCAAGGGTGCTGGAAAAACTGGGTAACTGTCAGAAGTAGACCCTGTAATGTGATTGTACGCTTCTGGGGTAGCTGCATGCAATGAATAAAGGGCTCCTGAAAACTAGTAAATGGCCAGACCCCAGAGGTTATGAAGAGCCCTTGAAAATAGCATTGGTTTCATTGAGGCAGGAGAACATGCGGGCAATTGGATGGGGTTATTGCTTTCAGAAACCCACCAAGGTTATTTTCTTATATATCTGTATTTCAGAAAATGTTAAAGCCAAAGGGTTGTGTTAATTTGAAAGTACTATCTCTTATGTTGCTTTTTGAAGAGCAATTTATGTAACCAACCGTTAAACTGAGAATATATATCTGGAGTTGCTTTGGTTACATCGTGTTAATGTGACTCTAACAGGTTTCTCCAACCTAGTTACTAAGCTTTGATATTAGTGACACCTTATACAGATGAAAAAGGGATTATATTTAAACCTTGATAATTTCATCGAAACAGACAATTTACAAACTGAAAAGGTACACACATATACTGTTTTATGTAATAATTTCTATTGGCAAATAATGAGAAGGCTATTATATTAATTATAACACTGGTATACAGTGTATACATTTTGGTGCCAACGACGTCTAAATTGTTTTATATTAAGTTTATGGTGCTGATTAAGAATATGACTTTGTTTTGCCATAATGGCTCTAGTTTCTGAGAGAGTTAATATTTATTTAGTTAATTAATTAATTAATTAATTAATTGTCCCAACACATTTGAAAAGCATATAGAATTGCAAGAATATAATTATTGTGGTTACAATTAGTAAGTAAACAGTCTAAAATCATACAAAAAGAGATTAAAAGTATCTAACAGTGACAGGAAAAAGGTATGTATGATTTGATTAATTGATTAATTAATACAATATTAATTAGTTGATATTTGCTATTAATGTCAATGCTTCAAAAAACACTGTGTATGCAATTTCCTTTCATGTATGTCATTAGGACAATCATGTTGGAGACTCTAACAGTAGTCTGCCATCATGTGTATGCCCCATCTGCCTTGGTATCTCTCTATCACCTTCATATCCTGGTGGAACCTCTTGCCTTGTTCCTCACTAAAGTCTCCAAGGCTATCTGGAAATCTGTTTATATGACTATGAAGATCGTGCATCTTTATGCTCATATTAACTTCCAAATGTCTAAAGTTAGTGAGCATATTTTGCACCAATTCTTCATAATTGTCTGCTCTGTGGTTCACCAGGTAGTTCTTCACAACAGAGACAAAACTCTCCCCCGCTTCAGCCTCAGTGTCATTCATGCATTTAGTAAAATTGGAATCGTTCATAATATACGAATATACGAATATGAGGACCATCAAAGATTCGAACTTTCCGTTTTTTTATGCTCAGTCCAGAGAATGATCTACAAATGTACTTGCCGCAATTAACTGTTTTGTCCAAAGCCCTTACAAATTGATTCGTCGATCCTTCTTTATTTATACTCCACTTAATGTCCCAAAAATTGTTATGGGCTTGGGCCTTACATGGATATTAAGGCAACAACTCCCTTCATTAAATCTACAAACAACACAAAAATGAGTTATCTACCAAACCTTTTCCCTCAAACTTAACCTTTAATAAATACATAATAAAAACTACTCCTATAAGTCTTACAATGCCTAATTAACACAAAAAGCCTGCCTATAGAGTGGAGTACCGCCCCGATAAGGGCGACCCCACCTGGATCCTAAAAATCACCTAGATGATTGAAGACGATTTTAACATAGACTAGAAATCTAATACTCTCCAATTCTTATTTTTTAGACCATTCTTATAGAAAAGGTCTATGTGCATCAACAATAAGTATCCATAATATACAAATACCTTGTCAAAAACAGTCACAATATTATGTCCCAATAATAATATCCTTTGTCCTACACGTTTCTCTTCATAAGGTTACTGGGGTTCATCAGGGACCACATAGACAAAATGCTATCCACTTCATGTAATACAACATAAACGACAAGTATATATAATATACAAATAGATGTGATATAGTAGGCTGCAGTAAAGTGTTACTCCACTCTTGATAGGTAGGCTTTTTGTGTTAATTAGGCATTGTAAGACTTATAGGAGTAGTTTTTATTATGTATTTATTAAAGGTTAAGTTTTAGGTAAAAGGTTTGGTAGATAACTCCATTTTTGTGTTGCTTGTCGATCCTTCTTTAACATGAAGTGCTGGGAGAATGATTTTGTTCTTGTTCACCAGCAGCTTGTTGATGATATTCACAGCACCAACAATCATTTCTTCCTTTGTAGGCCAAATGGTGCAAGAACCGACTAGAGGAAAGGCCCTTCTAGATTTAATATTGACTAATAGACCTGACAGAGTAACAAAGGTTCAGGTTGAGGGGCACCTGGGAAATAGTGACCATAATATAATAAATTTCCGTTTATCCTTCAATAGAGTTTTTTGTCAAGGAGCCACAAAAACACTGAATTTTAGGAAGGCTAATTTTATTCTGCTTAGGGAGGCCCTAAACCGTATGGACTGGGACAATGTGTTTAAATATGGCAGAACTAATAATAAATGGGATATTTTTAAAAACATCCTAGGCTACCACTGTGAGAGGTACATACCTTATGGTAATAAAATAATTAGAAACAGGAAAAACCCAATGTGGATCAACAGGGATGTAAAAGAGGCAATAAAAAACAAAAAGAAAGCGTTTCACCTACTAAAACAGGAGGGTAGTGAAGAGGCACTAAGAAGCTATAGGGAAAAAAATAAAGTGTGTAAAATAAAGATAAAGGAAGCAAAGCTGGAGACGGAAAGACGTATCGCCATAGAAAGTAAAACTAACCCCAAAATATTTTTTAACTATATAAATAGTAAAAAGATTAAAACAGAAAATGTTGGCCCTTTGAAAAATACTGAGGGAGAGACAGTAGAGGGCGATGAGAAAAAAGCAAACCTATTAAACACTTTTTTCTCCACTGTATTTACCGAGGAGGATGAGCTTCCTGTTGAACAGAGGGATGAGGTAAACTCCAACTTAAAGTTTCTTGTCTTACCCAAGAAGAAGTGCAGCTCCATCTTAAGAAGATTAAAATAGACAAATCCCCAGGTCCAGATGGCATACACCCACGTGTCCTAAGGGAGTTAAGTGATGTCATAGATAGGCCCCTATTCTTAATATTTATGGACTGTCTAATAACGGGGTATGTCCCAAAGGATTGGCGCATAGCAAATGTGGTGCCAATATTTAAAAAGGGGTTAAAAAGTGATCCTGGAAACTATAGGCCGGTAAGTTTGACCTCTGTTGTAGGTAAAATGTTTGAAGGTTTTCTCAGAGATGCTATCCTGGAGTATCTCACTGAAAATAAATGTATAACGCCGTTCCAGCATGGGTTTATGAAGGATCGGTCCTGTCAGACTAATCTCATCAGCTTCTATGAGGAAGTCAGTTCTAGACTGGATCGGGGTGAGGCACTGGATGTCATATATCTAGATTTTTCTAAAGCATTTGATACGGTGCCACATAAAAGGTTGGTAAGTAAAATGAGAATGCTTGGACTGGGGGAAAACGTGTGCAAGTGGGTAAGCAACTGGCTCACTGATAGAAAACAAAGGGTAGTAATTAATGGTACATACTCTGACTGGATTGCTGTTACTAGTGGGGTACCACAAGGGTCAGTATTGGGCCCTATCCTCTTCAACATTTTCATTAACGATCTTACACATGGATTGCACAGTAGAATATCGATCTTTGCAGACGATACAAAGCTCTGTAAAGTAATCAACACAATAGAGGATAATGTGTTATTACAAAGGGATCTGGATAAGTTGGAGGCCTGGGCAGGGAAGGTTTAACACAGATAAATGCAAGGTTATGCACATGGGGAGGAAAAATCCATTATATGACTACATGTTAAATGGAAAAACGCTGGGAAAAAGTGACATGGAGAAGGACTTGGGAATCCTGGTGGACAGTAAACTTAATTGTAGCAGCCAGTGTCAGACAGCAGCTGCCAAGGCAAAAAGGATCATGGGGTGCATTAGAAGGGGGATAGATGCACATGATGAGAACATCATTCTCCCATTATACAAGTCACTGTTAGACCACACATGGAATATTGTGTACAGTTTTGGGCACCAGTGCACAGGAAAGACATTGTAGTGCTTGAACAGGTGCAAAGGCGGCAACAAAAATAATAAAAGGACTGGGTGGACTACAGTACCCAGAAAGATTAGCAAGATTAGGGTTATTTAGAGAAAAGACGGCTTCGGGGGGACATAATAAATATGTTTAAATACATCAAAGGTCAATACAGAGATCTCTCCCAAAATCTATTTATACCCAGGATTACATCTAGAACAAGGTGGCACCCTCTACGTCCCTTTAGGAACGAAAGTTTCTACATAAACATAGAAAGGGATTCTTTACTGTAAGAGCAGTGAGACTGTGGAACTCTCTGCCAGAGGAACTTGTCATGGTGAATTCACTAACAGAGTTCAAAAAGGGTTTGGATGCATTTCTGGAGCGTAATAATATGACAAGTTATAGTGTCTAGGATTCTAGAGAGGGGTCATTGATCCAGGGATTTTTCCGATTGCCAGATTGGAGTCGGGAAGGACTTTTTCCCTAAAATGAGGACAATTGGCTTCTACCTCATTGGGGTTTTTTGCCTTCCTCTGGATCAACACCTTAGCACAACAGGCTGAACTGGATGGACGTCTCGTCTTTTTTCGGCCTTACAAACTATGAAACTATGAAACTTTTGTCCAATGATCTTGCTTTGCCCTGCTATCCCAGAGGCTCCTGAAGCACGGATAATTTGTGTATCCAGATTGCTGTCCAAACAAGAAGTTTACCATCTTCAGATGAACAAAAATCAACCACTGATGTTCATGATAACATATTTTCTGTAATACAATTTTTACATTTTTATATTTTTCTTTAAGGTTTGTCGAGTGAGCAATGGGAGAGACACATAACAGTTACCATTGTGCAAAAGAACACATTTCAAGCTTATAATGGAGCTGTATGTAAAGAGCCACCAGTCTTTTAGTCGATATTCTATTTATTCCATTTGAAGTACAATTCTTGGGATATCATTGTAGTATACAAGTCATTCCTCTTGGTTGAAAGCCTCTCTTCTCTTGTCCCATAGGCTGTAATTTTATCTTCCGCCTTTAAAAGATTTTAGAAAAAAAAGTTTAGATGCTTGCTTGGACAAATTTAAGTCTCGAATCAGGTCATTTAGTTCTTTTTGGCTTAATGGCTGAGGCGTCAAAGAGCTTCTCTCGAATTCACTTCCACTGCTACTACCTGTCATACACTCCAGTCCCTGCCTCTCTTCAGACTCTGACAGTGACTGGTTTGGTAGTCTGGTAAACACTGTCTTGTGCAATAGGTCATCTTGCTGAATCCAAATTGTAACAATTAAAGCCTTTAATCTTTGCAACACATACATAACAATTACCATGTTGTCTTTCCAGTTCTCTCCATACCATTGGCACACCAAAGTTTAAACTTTTTCTTTCACCATTTATCCACTGTCACAGGTGCTCTATACATGTTTTGCAAACCATATGTGGAGCCCAAGACGTATCCTGGACACCAAGCCAGGTTTACTAGATGCACAAAGACTGTGACATTTCTTCTGTTTTTCAACCATGTACTCGCCACAGATGTAGCAGACTACATCAAGATTGTTGATGTAGGCTCTTCTTTATGAAGTCATAATTTTTACTTGTTTTTATATATATACTAAGAAAAAACTTTTACTGTAGCTTTCCTCTGCAAATTCACACTTGAATTCAGGCTTCAAAAAGTTGCCTTTATAGCATTGTAGACCTACAAATTGAAATATAAAATAATTATATGGGATTTTTAATTACCTTAGACACTGTTAGAGAGTCAAAAGACAGACCTAAAACTATTGCATTTATTATCACACACAAGTCCCATTGTGGGAATGCATTATTTTCATGGAGGTCCATTATCTCAAAAACTAGAACCAATTCAGCAAAAGTAATGGATTTTTGATTTCAGCAGCCCCTAAATACCCTAAACCCATTAAAAAAAACTTGGCACTTGAAAAAGTTATGTTTTGGTAGACTTGTGTAATCATTACCGTTAAATGTATTGAAAAATATTATACACTGCGGGCTATATCAGCAAAAAAACTTTTTAGCAGCAATGTCAGTTAAAGGGGTTATCTGGGAGTTTAATGATTTCATAGAACACTGTAAACAGCATTTCTATTGAAAAGTAAAGCTATCCCGCTACCTTCATGTGGTTCTTTTCTTTTGCCTTCTTATTCGTCTATCATAAGATCAGTGAAACTTCCTGGTTGTGGGAGTTTCTCCTGCAGCTATTTCCTATAAGTCCCAGAATCCCTTGCAATTACAATCCAGGACTTCTCTGCACCCGCCCCCTACTCCTCCTAGCACTGTTCATTATCATCCTCCGCTCAAGTCCCTGCATCTCTGCTCCAGTTCACTCCATGGTTGCCTGCAGCAGGCTGTGTATAGTACAGTCACCAATCAGTTTGTAACATGGTAAAAACACATTCTTTCCTCATCCCATAATTTATGAAATACATGGACAAATGTACAAATGTATATAATTTGGTTTATATATTTCTATGTATGTACTGTATATCCCTCACAGCAGGTATACAGCTATCCCATCATTATAACTGATTGCTTTAGGGAATGAGACTCCCCCAGCTTTCCTGTACACTGGATAGCCTATCTAGCATCCAAAAAAGGTGGGTGATGTCACATCCCCCTCAGCAATCAGTTTTTGATCATGGGAAAGCTGTGTGCCTGCTATAGTGGATGTGTCATCCTCCCTGCACACAGTGATGTCAGGGCAGCATCTCATAATGCTTTACCCTGGCAGCACTACTATATATATATAGACAGACCTTTTTCTGACTGCTGCTGGATAATCAGAGGTCCTAATGCACATTCAGCCAATCAAACAATGCAAGTCTTCTGACCAACTCCTCCTATCATAAGAGATTAAGACAGTACACGATAATGAAGACAGCTAGACTTTAGCAATGATGAGTCACTATGTATACATAGTTATCACTGTATGTGTACACCCTCCTCCTGCAGCTCTGTACTGAATGATTACATTTCTGTCAGCACCTCTGTTTACTTAGCGACTAATGAGTCACTGTATGCAGTCAGCTCTTCTCTTCCCAGGTCACACTCACTACAGGGGGGTGTTTCTGAGCTGAACCTGGCTTCAAAGCATACCCACTGAGCGATGACAAAACATCCATAGACTCAGAATGAAAGTCATGTGATCAATGGAAATCACATGTTATGCAGAATGTAGGAAGAAGGGGAGTACATGGCTCTCTGTCTGCTTTTGCAAAGTAGAACACATAAATAATTTTTAATGAGTATCAATTACAAAGTTCAATATAATTAAGTTGTGAGCTCTATAATAAATAAAAAGATAGTCCCTAAAAACCCTTTAAGGTTTGGGGAATTGGCATTCAAGGTGCCGATCAAAAAGAGGAAACCCAAGGGAAGATTTACTGCATTACATTCTCAAGAGCTGTCAGGTGGTAATGTGTTATATGTGGATTAAGGGATGCAAGAGGTATTTTCGTATTTTAAAGTCATAATTTTGCTTTTACAGTTCGGAGTTAGAAGTTAAACTATGTTTACATCTGCATTGGAAGTGTTTTTGAGAGCCCCATCCCTTTCTTCATCCCTACAAAAAAATGTTGTTGCATTTTGGAGGGCTGAAAGAACAAATAAATAACATTTCTTCGAATATTAATCCTAAATTTTCATAATATATGTTAATAATTGAATTCATTACAATAACATTTGTCATATTGAAAAAGTGTCAATCATAAATTGATCTTTTTTTATCCCATTAACTCCCCCTTTGTCGCCCTTTTGTTTTAGTTTATGTTTTCTTTTATTTAGTCAAAAAGCATACAGAAATACATAAAGAATCCCTCGGCAGCCTCGAATTACCCCTCACCCGTGTGACTTTCGAAGCATGAACTTTCTTTCAAAATGCTTAAAAAAAAGTTCTTTTTCAAAAATTTATTTAAAAACTATAAATCTTGGGTTGGTCTATTGCCCTTTTCCTACTTCCCAAAACATGACTCATCAATGGGTTGTCCCCCCAAATTTTTTAAAGCCTAGTAATCCTAGTGTATTTTAAAAATTTTGACTGTGCAGAAAAAAATAAAAATGTTTTAAAAAATCCTCCCTCTCGTTTTTTCGGCATTTGACAAATATAAAAAATTTTTGGGATAATATAATTAAACCTAAAGGTAAGGTTATCGATTTCATTCGGGTATGAGAAAAACATACAAGTTCCCCTTTTTCATATCAATATAATCTATAATAATAGTAAACTCAGGTTTCAACTAATATACCAATAACACTCACCGGCCATTTTTTAGGTACCCCGCTAACTGCTCTTTAACATTTAAATTTTCAACAGCCAATCACATGCGGAAACTCAGGATTTAGGCTGAACAGGGCCCAAGACAATCTCCGCTTTCAAACCGAGCTCAGATGGGAAGAAAGGTGTTTTGAGTCCTTTTGAATGGCAGTTGTTGGTGCAAGAAGGTCTGAGTATTTCAAAAACGCATCCCGGGGAATTTTCACGCCAACCATCCAGGGTTTACAAGAATGGCTAAAAAAGAAAAAACACCAGTGAGCGGCAGCCGTGGGCGGAAATGCCTTGTTGATGTCAAGGTAAAAGGAAAAAGGGGCGCGGGTTCAGCTGATAAAAGGCAACAGGACTCAAAACCACCCTTACAACCAAGGAGGCAAAGACATCTCTAACGCACAGTACGGAACTTTGAGGCGATGGGCTACAGCACAAAGCCCCACCCGGGTGCCACTCCTTTCAGCTAAGAACGGAAACGAGGCTCCAATTTTTCCCCAAAGCCAGGGAAATTGGACAGTAGAAGTTTGGGAAAAACTTCCCCTGGTCTGATGACTCGTTTCTGCCGACATTGGGATGGTGGGGTCAAATTTGGCGTCAACAACATAAAGCAGGATCCATCCCCCCTTGTATCAACGGTTGGGGCTGGTGGGGGGTAGCATGGTGGGGGGAATATTTTCTTGGCACTCTTTGGCCCCTTTGGGTCCCAAATTGAGCATCGTTGCAACCCCTTTGTTAATCTATGCACGAAAAATTTTGAGGCAGTTCGAAGGCAAAAGGGGCCCAAACCCTTACGGGCAGGAAACCAAAAAAAGGGGCCGGGGATGTACATGCCTTGCAAAAGTTTTCGGCCCCCTTGAACTTTTAAAACCTTTTTACCAAATTTCAGGTTTCATAAAAACTAAAATTTTTTTTTTTTTTGTGAAGAACAAAAACAAGTGGACAAAATTGTGAAGTGGAACAAATTATTGATTTTTTTAAACTTTTGTAAAAAAAAAAAAAAATCGGAAAGGTGGGGCGTGCAAAATTATTGGGGGCCCCATTAAGTTAATATTTTTAGGGGAAAATTTTTTTGCGCAATTACAGCTGCAAGTCGCGGGGGGTATGTCCTATCATTTTGCACATCGAGAGACTAAAATTTTTTCCCATTCTTCCTTACGCACAGCTGGAACTCAGTGAGGGGATGGAGAGCTTTTGTAAACAGCTGGAGCCATGGGTTGGGATGGGAGCGTTTGTGAAAGCTGAGCTAGTGGGTTGGAGGGAAGGGGTTTTGAACACAGTTTTCAGCTCTTTCCACAGATTCTCCGATTGGATTCAGGTCTGAAATTGCGGCCACTAACACCGGGATACGTTATTTGTGAAATTTCCTTGAAATTTTGCTTATTTTTTGGGATTATTGTCTTGTTGGAAGATAAACTCCCCCCAGTCTCGGGTCTCAAGCTTTGCAGACTCCAACAGGTTTTTCTCCAAAGGCCCTGAAATTTGGCTCCATCCTCTTCCCATCAATTTTAACCATTTCCTGTCCCTCTGAAAAAAGCACCCCAAACCCATTATGCTTTCCCCCCCCAGTTAAACAGTGGGAGGGGGGTTTTCAGGGGGTGAGCTGTTTGCTTTTACGCCAAACCCCCAAAAAATGTTTTATTGTGCCAAAAATTTGGGATTTTTTTTCATCGACCA
The DNA here is from genome assembly GCA_025379985.1 of Phyllomedusa bahiana. Taxonomy (NCBI): domain Eukaryota; kingdom Metazoa; phylum Chordata; class Amphibia; order Anura; family Hylidae; genus Phyllomedusa; species Phyllomedusa bahiana. The sequence continues at coordinate 18,074 of JAODAL010025461.1, read as the reverse complement.
GAGCACCTTTTTTCCACAATTTTGGTGTCTCCCATGGCTTGGGGCAAACTTTAAACAAACTTTTTATGGATACTTTGAGAAAGGGCTTCTTCTTGCCACCTTCCATAAAGGCCAGATTTGTGCGTAAGACTGATTGTTTGCCCAAATAACAGACTCTCCCCCCTCAGTTAAATCCGCAGTTCACCAATGATCATGGGCCTCTTGGCTGCCCTGACAGTCTTCTCCTTGTTTGAGATGAAATTTTTAAAGAGGGCCGGGTTTTGGGTAATTTGCATGGTCTGATACTCCTCCATTTCAATATATCACTTGCACGTGCTTCGGGATGTTTAAATTTTGGGGAAATTTTGCCCCAAATCCACTTTAAACTCTCCCAACAGTATCAGGGGACCTCCGGGGTGGTTCCTTTGGTCTTAAAGATGCTCCTGCGTTTAAACGAACACGAGACAACACAGAGCGGGTGCCAATGGGAGAAAACCTTTACACACAGGTAATTATATTTATCACAGTTTTTTAGGCAACATTGGATCATTCAGGTCCCACAATTTCTGGAGTGAGTTTGCGCACTGAAAAGAAAAGGGGGCCGAAAAATTTTGCCTTTCAAAATTTTTTTTTTTTAAAATTTTAAAAAAATATCCAATACATTTTGTTCCATTTCACAATTGTGTCCCACTTTTTGTTTATTCTTAAACAAAAAATTAAAAATTTTTAAATCTTTATGTTTGACGCCTGAAATGTGGCAAAAGGTTGAAAAGTTCAAGAGGGCCAAATACTTTCGTAAGGCACTGTATTAGATTTTTGAAATTTTCCAGACAATAACATACGTTTATAAAAATTTTGGCAGCACCCACCCACCATCTTTTTCAAATTATCTTTCTTTAAACAATGTGGTGTAATTTTACCTTTTTTTAAAGCATCTAATCCCCTTAGAAAATAAAGCATCCTAAATTTAAATTTTTTAGAAGTGTGACTATTGTAAATTTTTGGGGTTGGCAGAGGGTCACACACAGTGCAAATTAGAGAAAGTGCAGCACACGTGACATCTCCTGCTAGGAAACAGGTGTAGCAGAAAATGTATTGTAAACAGCTAACAATTACATCCTCAGAGAAGATTATGGTAAATTTCAAACAGCACAAATGCCACGGTAGCATTTATTTCTACAGGCTTTGCTTAAGCTGCACATTAATAATTATGTTTTCCTGTTATGTTCTATAATCTATTGGTATTTGAAGCCCACAACAGAAGTTCATCTAAGACAACTCAAACACAGCAAGACAACTCATTTGCTGTATAACTTACTCTATACTAACACACGCCATGTATTTTATTTAGGTATTATTATTATTATTTATTTTAAAGCATCATTAATTCCAGGCCACTGGAGGGGGATTACATGCATGTCATACAGTGGGGGGAAAAAAAGATTTGATACACGCGATTTACAAATTTTCCACCTACGAAATGGGAAAAATGTTTATTGTATAGTAGGTACCTTCAACGGGAGAGACAAAATCAAAAAAAAAAAAAATCTAAAAAAAAAACATTTTAAATTTTTTAAAAAATAAATTTTTATTTTTTTGCATGAAAAAGTATTTGATAAAATTGAAAACAGAACTTAATATTTGGGTTTCAGAAAACCTTTTTTTCAATTAAGACATCAGACTTTTTTGTAGTTTTTTTGGGCCAATTTGCACCCACTGCAGCGGGGATTTTGGCCCACTCCTCCATACAGATCTGCTCCAAATCTTTCAGGCTACATTAATTCTCAACTCCCTCCAAAGATTTTCAATTGATTTCAGGTCTGGGATTGGCTAGGCCACTCCATGACCTTGAAATGCTTCTTACGAGCCCCCCTTATTGCCCCCGCGTTGGGTTTTGGGGCTTGTCCTGCTGGAAGACCAGCCAACCCCCTCTTCAATGCCCTTCTGAGGGAAGAGTTTTGACCCAAAATCTTGCGATACATGGCCTATTCCATCCTCCCTTCAATACGCTGCACTCCCGGTCTGTCTCCTTTGCAGAAAAGCATCCCCAAAGAATGTTTTCATCCCCATGTTTCATGGTTGGGATGGTATTCTTAGAGTTGGAGTTGTACTCATCTTTCTTCTTCCTCCAAACACAGCAAGTGGCGTTGATACAAAAAAGTTCTATTTTGGGCCCCACTTTCCACATGACCTTCTCACATGCCTCCTCGGATCATCCAGATGGCAATGGGGGAACTTTAAACGGGCCTGAAAAATGTGGGCATGAGCAAGGGACCTTGGTGCTCTTAAATTTTTTTAACCATGATGCTGTAGTGTGTTACTAATGGTAATCTTTGAGACTGTGCGCTTAGCTCTTTTCAGGTTATTGGCCATGTACTACCGTGTAGTTCAGGGCTGATTCCTGACCTTTTATCTTTACCCCACGAGGCAAAATCTTGCATGGTGCCCCAGACCGAGGATGATTGACAGTCATCTTGTGTTTCTTCCATTTTCTAATTGGGCCAACATTGTTTGCCTTTTCCAAAAACCTTGCCGTTGTCCTGTACAGGTCTACATTTTTTTTCCTTGGGGTCCCAGAACCTTTGTTCTGCCCTAGGGAGAGGTTTTAGTTAATTGAGTGGTGGACAGGGATCTTTTAAAAAGGTAAAGAGTTCAAACAGGTGCAATTAAACAGGTTAAAAGTGCAACAAAATTTTTTTGACTACTGCTTAACCCCCCCACTCCCCCCTACATGCAAGTGCTTTTGATTAAAAGATGGAATAACTCACTGCCAGACACTTCTGGCATAGCTTATCTCATGCTGGAACAAAGTGTTGTGCATGTTGAAATCCCAACATACCCAACCCCTCATACGGTGTTTCGGGAAAGTCATACAGAGTTGCAAACTGATAGTCAAACGATCTAGCCAAAAGTGGTGGGTTTGGCTAAGTTTTGTCTTATGTGCTTTAAGTTTCAAAGTTTGACTTGCTGTCATAAATCATCCTTTTTGGCACTTTTATGTAATTTTGTTGTGTCACAATTTAATTTTCTTTGTAATTAAATGAATACCTTGTGCTGCTCAGCTGTCTGTCTGGGAACTAGTACAATGTACATTAGGGTGTATAATGTATTGTTGGGGAGTGTTCAGCTTCAGGGTATTTGTGTGTGAACCAGCATAAAAACATGCAAAGATTAAGAATAAACCAGTGATAAACAGGGGCATCATGGTTGATGAAGTAAAAATGCTAACTAGACCTCTAGATAAATTTCTCGAAGAGTAGACTTTCCAAAATAAAGTCACTTGTTGGGGGTTTCCGTAATTAGTACCACAGAGCCTTTGCTATTGCCATCTGATACCCAAAAGCCATTCCCACAAATCTATCTCTAAAGTCAATGCTGTCTTAGGGCCACTGTAATGGCCAAAAAGCATTTACAATAGGTAATATCATATTTGGGAGAAATTTCATTAAAAAAATTTAGAGTGCTTTTTCTCCAGCATTATTTGTGAAAATTAAAAAGATTGACTTAAAACTAAATATATAATATTATATAATAATAATATATATAATATATATATAATATAATTTAAATATAATATAAAATATATAAAATATTATATAAATATATATATATACATAAATAATATCTTTTTTGGTCCAAAAATAATAAAACTATAGAACAGTGGGCAAAATATCATTCCACCTTTAGATTAAATCCCTGAGGGCTATAATTTTCAAAATGTATCATTGGGGGGGAAGGGTATTTGTTTTGGCACTCCCAAAACCTGCAACCTGAAAGGGGCCTGAAAAACATCCTATTAAAATGGAGGCCCAAAATATTCAATAAGGGGTTTATTTTTGAAAACCCGGTTTGAGTTAAGAACACACAGACCACGTATGGGTAATAAAGAGTGAGTTTTGCATCTCCAGTAAGACCTGCTGTGTAAGAGAAAAATATAAAGGTTTATTAAACTAAAGGGCACTTTGAATAGTTTGAATGCTACAGTTTAAAATTGTGGTGCTTTATGCAGGATATACACTTCTGACAAAAAGTTAGGGATATTTTGTGTGAAATGGTTTTCATGTGAAATCTAGGGAAACGTAGAAATTTCACGCCTTAGTGATATTTTATAATGGAAGTAGGCCATTTAAGCCGTAGCACGGAAGCACGTAGCACGGAATGTTGATTTTCTCATTTCAAACAAGTTAAGGAACCTTCAATAGTTATGCCCCTCTTCTGAGGCAGCACATGCTAGTGTCCCGACCCGCTGTTTCCCCGGTTTTGTCTCTTAATCTGTAACTGCAAAGTTTTAGACATTTAAACTCAAAATCTGCTGTTTTCAGTCTGTTCTGCCAGAAAAAATCCCTTTAAATTTAGACATTTGGGGCCTCGCCCACCCACGCTACCCATCAATCACTCAATTCATCCTCTTTCTTTGAATAGATAGAAACCTGTGAATAACCAGCAGGTGGATGGGGCTAGACTTGTGTGGGTGGTACTAACACCTGCCAATGAATTAAGCAGACTCTTTTCTGTCAGAGCCATATTTGAGCTATATTTACGCATTAAATACTCTGCAACTACAGCATCTTACAGAATAAGGGACACAGCACTGGAAACAGCATGTCTGTCACTAGCTTGTGCCGTCCTCAGCAAGGGGGGCATAATCTATGTGACAGGTTCTCTTTTGTGAAACAAAAGCCAACAACAATGTTAATGTCTCAATAATGTGTCATGTGGCCTTGAGCATAATTTACAACTTGACAACGACGTGTCATGCTGTTCACAAGATGAGTTCTTAAAGGGTTCCCCTCAGGTCATTGAGGTTCAGGGGTACAGAGTTACGAGCTTCTACATGGTGACTATGCTGATCCCACAGGTTTTCTAGAGGGTTCGGGTCTGGAGAAAGTACAGGCCCATAGGCCTAACTTTGGTTCAAAAAGTGGGGGGATGAATTTTCTCTCCCTCCCTTCCTTTCCCTCCCTTTCCTCCTCTCCCTGCAGCGAAGCGCCCCCCTCAAACCCAGCTAAGAGGTCTGGGGGAGCGATGTGTGCTCCCCCAGGGAGTCCGGGCGGAGCCCGTACGCAAAATATTTTTGGTGCAATCCGGAAGGTTATGAGTGGCTCTCAGGATACTAAATTTTAGGCTATGTCTACACAGCACACAAAAACAGCCATTTTTTTCAGCATTTTTCATTTTCTAAAAATGTTGAAAAAATAACTGAAAAGAGGTCCCATAGACTCTTATTGTGAAAACATTCTGTTGTCTCTACAGAACGTCTTTTTTCTGCTCATTTTTGCAGCTGCTTATTTTTTGAAACGTTGCAGAAAAATGACTGAGCCGGGCCGAAAATGTGCTATTGGAATCCATGTAAAGTGGCGGACATTTTTTTGGCACATTTTTTGCACATTTTTTGGCACATTTTTGCAGAAATACACAGCAAATATAATCCTAAATGACGACACTGATTTTACATAGGGTATAATGTAAATCAGTTTCCTGTCTGATTGGATGCCGGTTCTGAGGCAGATCCAGCACTGAATCCACCCCAGAATCAGCATTCATACCTTCCACCTGAACATACCCTTAACGTATCCAAAAAAGGAGAGAAAAAATCAGAGCGGCACTCACCAGTCTTCTTATCTTTAGTTTTATTCAGTGATCCATAGCAAAGGACAAGCACAAAGATCCTGGCCTACCCGAGGTAGAGCTGAGCATCACCAGTATTACAAGGATTGTCTCATGTATGGAAGGACTATTTTCTGAAAGCTGTGTTGTTGGGATCGGTGCCGCCTCGCTTGTTTCTAGTCCTCTTTGATTAGAAATACCCTTAACGTATGTTGACACGGTGTACTGTGCACTCTGCCATATGCCGGGTGTTTTAGAAGTGAGCGCTGGCCAGTCTGTGCTTCTAAAATGCTGCGGGGCCGGCCCCATTTACCTTAATTTCCCCTAGCGCGTAAGTGTAGGGAAGAAGTGACATACCATTTGTCTCTCCCGGTGTACAGTACATGTTGGGGAAAACATATCTCTCAACGAGAGCTATAAATTACCGTAGTTACAGTCCGCACTTTGGGGCATTTTGCAGAACAATTATGAACTGAAGTGCAGACCACAAAGATGCCGTGTCCTTAAATGCACACTGGACACACACACAATATATAAATATACACTCACCGGCCACTTTATTAGGTACACCTGTCCAACTGCTCGTTAACACTTAATTTCTAATCAGCCAATCACATGGCGGCAACTCAGTGCATTTAGGCATGTAGACATGGTCAAGACAATCTCCTGCAGTTCAAACCGAGCATCAGTATGGGGAAGAAAGGTGATTTGAGTGCCTTTGAACGTGGCATGGTTGTTGGTGCCAGAAGGGCTGGTCTGAGTATTTCAGAAACTGCTGATCTCCTGGGATTTTCACGCACAACCATCTCTAGGGTTTACAGAGAATGGTCCGAAAAAGAAAAAACATCCAGTGAGCGGCAGTCCTGTGGGCGGAAATGCCTTGTTGATGCCAGAGGTCAAAGGAGAATGGGCAGACTGGTTCGAGCTGATAGAAAGGCAACAGTGACTCAAATAGCCACCCATTACAACCAAGGTAGGCAGAAGAGCATCTCTGAACGCACAGTACGGCGAACTTTGAGGCAGATGGGCTACAGCAGCAGAAGACCACACCGGGTGCCACTCCTTTCAGCTAAGAACAGGAAACTGAGGCTCCAATTAGCCCAAGCTCATCGAAATTGGACAGTAGAAGATTGGAAAAACGTTGCCTGGTCTGATGAGTCTCGATTTCTGCTGCGACATTCGGATGGTAGGGTCAGAATTTGGCGTCAACAACATGAAAGCATGGATCCATCCTGCCTTGTATCAACGGTTCAGTCTGGAGGTGGTGGTTGTCATGGTGTGGGGAATATTTTCTTGGCACTCTTTGGGCCCCTTGGTACCAATTGAGCATCGTTGCAACACCTTGTGGAATCTATGCCACGAAGAATTGAGGCAGTTCTGATGGCAAAAGGGGGTCCAACCCGTTACTAGCATGGTGTACCTAATAAAGTGGCCGGTGAGTGTATATATATATATATATATATATTTATATATATACACACACACTAGACACATGGCTGTACATGCAGTATATACACATCTCACATATACAGTACATACCCTACGCACATTCACACACAACTCCTTCCACCCTTGTCCCCTCCTTTACTTATCTCCTGTAGTCTGGGGGAGTCAACAGCTTATTCATCCCACTACAGACAGGAGAGGCAGGGGGCCACTGATTCATTCGGCAGAAGATTCTCTTCTCTGATGAGGGCTGACCATGGGGGAAGTGGTATACGAGGAGAGAGAAAGATACAGCCCCAGATATAGAGTGTGCTGGACTGTGAGCAGCGTTCTGATTGGTGAGGCAGCCCCTGCTGACTCCTGCTCTCCCACTCAGCCCTGCTCTCACTCTGCACTGACACTTGAGGCTGCTGCCTACACTGTCCCTCCAAGATGCACAGAAAGGGAGTGCTTTACTTTCTCCCATTTATGGTATGCTCATGCTTTCATATGGATTTTTTTAACTGAAGTAGTTAAAAAGTGGGGAGACCATCCTCCACCCATAAAAAAGTTGGGGGACTCTGCCCACCCCATAAAAATACGCCTATGTGCAGGCTGCTCTATTTGAGTTACACCAGCTGTTCCCTAATGATGCAAGCTTGATGAGCTGGAGCATTGTCGTCCATTAAGATAAAATTAGCCGTGTTGTTCAGGCAGATGCACAATGACTGGATTAATGATGTTATTCAAGTAGTAGAGGCATCACTGTACCATTCACAAAGTGTAGGGTAGTTCTGTATTGACGAGACACATCTGCCCACACTGTAACTCCACCACCACCAAAGGCTCATCTGGTGACAACCAGATGCATAGCGCTCTACTTGATGTCTCCAGCATTGTTGGCGGCCATCATTTCTGCTTAGAGTGAATCGACTGGTCCCTTGTCCAGCATAAATGCTACCTGGCCCATGTAAGATGATGATGCTTTAGCCTGGTGTTGTGGTCTGTTGTAAGTGGTTACAAATGGTCTGATGTGACACGGTTGCCTCTCACCCCCCATAAACGTGTCTGGAGTTGCATAGCATTCATCAACTGGTTCCACAGGGTTTTTTTTACAATAAAACAGTCATCATTGTGTGATGTAATCAAAGGATGACCACTTCTTTGCCTCTCTGTATCTCTGTTACCTGAAGACACCCTGCTGAAGACACTCTGTGACACTCTAAGTTCAGTGGACACTTCCGTCTGAGAGCATCCTGTTTGAAGCCTCTCAATGGCAAGGTACTGTTGATCAATTGTAAGGTGTTGTCCTGGTCTGATGATGACAAAATGTGAACAGCATGATGAGGAGGACTGTTTAAATCCCAATTTAAATATATCCCTTAAATTTACTGGGTGATTCAGTGATCGGTCACCGGTTGTGAATTTTGACATTAAGTTATTTTTTACAGATCAGCAAGTTGTGCAAAAATAACTAAAACACTGGACAGTTGGACGTGTGCATCCTAAAGTTAGAGATGATCTCATTTAGTGTGTTTAAAAAAAAATTTCAAGAAATTTTATGTTCATCCTGAAATTTCAACTAAAAGCTAAGAGCCACATGTATGTAATCTGTGTAGGTCTAAAATTCACTTTGTTGTCAATAGTAAACAATCAGCGTGCCCCTTTCATTTTTCCAGAGCATGATATGAAATGAAAGGGGCACTCTGATTGGTTGCTTTGGGCAACAAAGTGAATTTTAGACCTAGACAATTTTCATACATGTGGCCCCAAATATTTCTAACTTTTTGTAAGTAGCATAAAAATAGATCTCTCAATGCCACTTAAAATCTAAACATTAAAAAATAAGATTTGGAATTTCTGCAAAAAATTGTAAAAAATCACTGCTAACTTTAAAAGCCTTAAGCTATGTTTAAACAGCACAGGTGTTTGGTCAGATTTACGTAGAGTCCACCGAAAATCCCACTGTAACCAGTGCTGGATAGGCAGCAATTAAAAATCTGTGCTGTAGTCTACACAGCACAGATTTTTTTCCGGTGGGTTTTGAAATCCACCAGATTCCAGCGGATTTTAAAACATGCAGTATATTTAGCCGGATTGCGGTCAGATTACGCACATTTTTCCTGTAATGACCATCTGTCTAAGAAGCTGAAAAATTTAAGTTTTGAAAAATGCAATAATTTAAACTTTTCACAAAATTTGGGTGTTTTTCATAAATAATGTATTGACCAAAATTTACCACTAATATAAAGTACAATGTGTCCCAATAAACTTTCTCAGAATCACTTGGATTAATAAAATCATTACAAAGTTATTGCTACATAAATTGACATTCGTCGGATTTAAAGGGAATCTATTACCAATATATTTTTTTTGTACTAATTAAAATGAGATACTGATGCATACATTTTTTTTTAGCTGTTGTAACATACGTCTACAGGACAAGGGTTTTCAGATGGCTTTCAGATTTGAAAACCATCTGAAAACCAACTGTCAACCCTCCTCATAGACTTTAAGGGCGACATGTATGATCAGGCTTTTCGCCTGTTTTTGGGAGTAAACTGCGCCTCCCGGCCCAAATCCCCCTGCCGGACGCAGGGATGCAGTGTTAGGCGCAGCGTTCGCCACTTTCAGCTGCACCCCGCATGAAGGGGTGGGCAAGGGGCGCGGTGTGGGCGGGGGTGTAGGTGTTCCGGGGCGGGACGCGGCATTGTCGAAAACCCCGTGGCATGTATGATGGCGGCTCGCCAAAGCGCCGTGCAATGCAGCGCTCTGCAGCTCTGACAGTCAGACCTAGTTTATTTTGGTCTAAATGCTCCGGCGGCGGCGAAGTGAAGCAAGAACGTAACATGCGAGGAAGCATGCAGAAGTTCGCAAGAGAAATCTCGGCGCTCAGCTCCGTGCAGCAGGAGTATGATTCCCAAAAAATCGCCTTTATAAAGGCGGACAACATTGTCAGAAAAGAGCTCAAACCTCAAAAATACAAAATAATAAAAAAAAATCACTTTCCAAAAATCTAGACCGGCGCAATATCAAGAATTAGGATATTGGAAATTGCCAGGAAATACAGTAATTAAAATTCTGAAAGCTGTTCTCATTGGTCGGCAGAAACCGGCCAATCAGAATAGGAGCGACAGTGAACCATTAAAACCTATGGAGGGGGGGCGTGACTGGAAGCCGAGGAAAATGGTCGTCTAGGGGAAGAGCTCCGGGGAAGAAGACCGCTGAAAACGCTACTGCCCGCTCAGCTGCTACCCCTAAATGGGTAAAAGAAGAACTCGCCTGCCAGGGAAGACACCGGGTCGGTCGGCGACGCGTCCACCAGCCGCAACTGTCTTGGACGTCTTCCTTGCCAGGACTCAGCCGCACGCCTCGCCTTCCTCCTCGCCGGCGCCATTGCTACGGGGTCTCCCGGAGGGCCCAGGAGCTCACGCTGTGGTCGTGGACCGGGGCGCACCTCTCTCCCCTCGCAGGCCGGGAACAAGGGCTTTTGCTGCGACGCAGAACACGCCAGGAAAGCGGGGCTCTCGGAGAGAAGAACAGAGAAGAACACACGAGGCAGCAGGTACCCTCTGTATCTCCCGGCGCACCCACGTGCCGCCGAAGGGAATTTAGCTCTCCCCACTTTCCTGCAGCCCCCCCTGTCAAACGCAGCCATGGCGGCAAACGGGGGGTGACCCAGCCAGGCCCCGGACTCCCCCACAGCACAATTGCCCCCACAAAGGGATCCCCTCCCCCATGAATATGGCCCTTAAAAGGGGGGGGGGTGGAGCGGCAAACTCAGGGGCCCCAGGGATCGGGTTGTCCCATTACACAGCCCCCGGCAGTGGACTGTGTCAGGGGCGGGGACCACTGTGTTCTCCCCAGCCCCAATCAGCCCGGGAGGGCTAAAAACCCCCCAGGGGCTGAACTATCCCACAGCTTTCCCCCAGGGAGAATTGAGGGCTTTGTCAAGGGTCAGGGAGCTTGAAAGGCCTTGAAAGGGAAGAAATATCAGCGTCCGGTATGAATTAAAATGAGTCCTCCAGGGTGGATCTCTAGGACTGACCTATCCAACTCGCCGATACCTTGCAAAAATTTCCCCTGCCTTTCTGCGCAAACTACTGTGAAGGAAAGCCTCGCACTTGGAGGCCTTGACAATAGGGGCGGAAATAATGTGGGGGTTTAGGGGCCCCCCGGAATCCCGGGTACAAAAAAATGAGGATTCGGATCTCTGTTTTCCCCAAACATGGGCCCAAAAATTTCCCCCTCCCCCTTCAAGCTTGATGAGCACTAGGGCCTTGCGCCCTAAGGGCTCCTTCCCCCCTACCAAGGGACTATTGTTGTTTTTCCCCGCCCCATTTTAAAAAGGAGGCCTTTTTTGGAGAAGGTTAGGGGGATGAGGGGTTCGGACCCCATGGTCCACAATTCAGTCTTCAAGCCCTCCCGGGTTCCCCTCAAAAAGGGCGACTTTTGAGACCCTTTTCCGCCTTCAAGATCGTATCCCCTACCGAGGAACTTCCCATTTTCGCTCACGGCTCGTAGGGGGCTCGCTACGCTTAAAACATACTTGACCTTGGGGGATTTCTGCGAAACCCTTAAAAAATTCCCAGTTTAAAATGAATGACGGGGAACTGTCCCTCCTGTCCCCCCTTCCCTCCACCTGCATGGCGGGTTGGTCCCCACCCCGTTAAAGGGGCCCTCTCCCTGGACAGCCTCCGGGGTGGGGTCGGGACCCCGAAGTTCCCCCCTCACAAAGGCCCCTGGCTAAATGTGGTCCCTTTTCCCCGGGGCCGGGGGGATGTTTATCACCCATGGGGTGATGGGTAGCTTCGTGTCTACTGTGTATTTTGGGGCCCTCTTTAGGTTTAAAGGGCAAATGCCAGTTCCATACATTTTAGGGCACTCTGCGAATATAATGTAGCTTTTAGGTTTTGTCTTTCTGGATATTCACAGGTTACGGTTGTATCTTCTGTTTCCCCTTGTCTCTGGGAGGTTAGGCTTCTGGTTTATTGTTGTGTGGGGGGGGGGACCCCTGGGGGGAGCCCTTTTTTTCTTTTGGCTCTCGTTTGGGACCCCCGGGGGGGAAATTTTGTCCACACTCCATTCCCCCCCGTACCAGAGTTACCGTTTTTGGGACTTGCTTGGAGCTGGGATTCACTGATACCCTGACCCGATATTTGGGCAAAAAGAATGACCTGATCAGATCACTTAAATGTAGGGGGAGTTTTTATAAAATGGTTTGCGCATTACTAAAATTTTAAGGCCAAAATTCGACCCAAGTGACACGGGCCCTAAGGGGAAGAAAAGCTTGGGCTGACATTGTCTTCCTAAAGAGACGATTTAACGCGGGAGGGACCCCTTAATTTCCTAAACATTTTACCCCTCTGCCTTTAAAGCCTTTAGCCCTTACTAAAAAGGCAGGAGGGCCCTACGGTCTCGAATTGTTCCTTTGGGGTCCATTCGTCCTTCTTGATCGAGGGTGTTCATTGTTCTAATGTACCTCTAAAAACCGTCCCATTACGCTGTGCAATGTGTATGTCCCTAATGTGGCTCAGTGGGGTTTTCTAAAAAAGGTTTGTTTAAGCTTTTGTACCTCCTCTTTTTGATAGTAGGGGGATTCAATTTGGTTTTTTCGGGGTCAGGATCGTTCCCGTTTGGGGGGGAAACCCTCCCGGGATCTAGTAAAGTTGGGCTATCAGGCTTCAGGAAAAACAATTGGGGCCCCGGGCGGGTTTGAAATGGCGTATTAACCACCAGGGGAGAAAAGGGGAGTATACGTTTTTCTCCCCCCCCAAAAAAAACTCACCCCCAGAGGGATTCTTTTTTTGGAAACATCGCGCTCGATCTAAATTTAATCCTCTCGCCCTAGGTCCTGTTTGGGAGATGAACGAAGCATTAACAAAAATCCAGCCCAAGGGATAAATTAAGACTTCTCTGATGTTTTACTTTGAAACAAACATAGGGTCAGTCTATAGTCCCCTGCTAGGGGAAAGGCCACAAGGCGAGTGTATCCCTTGGGACCCAGGTTAAAGAGGGACTTGGAGGCCAAAAAAGGACTCTGCGGAGTCACTGCAGTTTTTTGCCGGGCAAAGAATGTCCCGGGGCACCCTTCCATCCCGACTCTGGACTTTATAGTGGGAATTTAAAGGGGTGAATGGGGGGATTTAGCGGTAGGCTGTAGGAAGCTCCCCCTTTAAAGCCCACAGTGTTGCACGCCAATTAAAGGGAAAAGGGCTGTCAACTCCCGTCCGCAAGCCTCGTGGAAAAAAGGTACCTATTCTTGCCCAAGGATGCCAAAATATTCTCGGACTTCTTTCAAAATTGTATTCCCTCCCCTCGGACCCCCCGGGGGAGGGGGGGAAAGGGCCCAAGGCTATTAAAGACTTCCTCCACCTTGGGTCCCTTACCTACCTCCCCTCGGGGGGCCTCGCCCCTTTTAATGCGCCAGTTACGGAGGAGCTTTGGGGAAGTTCTGAGGGACCTCCCCTTAGTAAAGCGCCGGCCCGGGTGGACTACCTACGTATTTAAAATTTTTTTTTGATGTTTTTTCCCCCCACATGCTTACGCTTTTAACTCCTTCCTGAGCGGCCACCCCCAATTCCCAGCTATTCCCCATTCTCCCTCACCCCATTCATAAAGCAGGCAAGGACCCCCGGGGTAGTGGAGTTACAGGCCCCCTATCTCTCTTGAACCGGATATTAAAAAATTCCTAAGCATTTTTGGGCCCAATTTGGGTTTGGGGTTGGTGCCCCCGCTATCCATAAGGACAAGGTTGGTTGTCCCCCGTTGTAAGGGGAGGATAATACAAGGGAATATTGATCTGATTGACATTGAATGCTCGCTCGGGGGCAAGCCTTATCTTTGCCCCGATGGGAGAAGGCTTTTATCAGTGGGGTGGCCCCTTCCGTTTTAAACCCGAAGCAATGGGATTTTGGGTCTTTTTTTGGGGCAATTAGGGCCCCTACTCACCCCTTAGGCGGCAGTCAAATTGCCACCACACTAGATAGGGTTTTTCCCCTTATCCCTCTCCCTTTTTTCTTTTGTATGAACCCCGCTGCAGCCATTAGGGCTTTAATCCAGATTCAAAGGGGGGTGGGTTGAAGGAAAAGGGGGTTCAAAAATTCATTATTCGCGACGATATTTTTGCTGACCCCGATAGTTTACATGTTCACTTCCTCCCTACATTCTTTTTTTGGAACGTTTCAGTTTTTCTGTCCGGGGGATAAGGGAAAAAATTGTGCAAAAATGGGCTCTCCCTATTAATCTCTCGCCTGAAGTCCTACTATCCCTTAAAGGGGAATTTCCCTATCGTGGGAGTCCCCCTCCCTTAGTACTTTTGGGGACTGCATAACGACACTACAACTCCCTTTTTCCGATAATTTTTCCCCCCTATTTGGGAATACGTTTTCTCCCCCAAAAAATGGAATCCTTGCCCCTATCCCTTTTCGGGAGAATAAATACGTCAAAAATGTCTTTACTACCTAATCCGGGTAAGGTCATGGCTAAAATTTTGGGAATTTAGTCGGGAATACTTTTTCCCTTGGTATAGACCCTGTGTTCCTATTGGTTTTATTGATATTTTTGGGGAATTGGGAAGTTTAAATGGCAATACCCTGGGGTGTCTTTAAGATACATTTACTCCTGTTTCCCATATATCATTATGATCCCCCTGTGACCCTTTTTTTGTCCTTTTTTGGGTTTTTTTTTTTTTCTTGTTTCCCTCACCATAATTTTTTTCATTTCTTTTTTATTTTTAAAATCAATATTTTTAAATGGGTGATAAAAATGTTTATTTTTTACCCCGATCTCTCTATGTTTTTTATTTTTTGGTTAAGTAATTGTGGTTTGAAGGGGTAAAAATGAGAAGGAGGCTTTAGAATTATTAGGTAACCCGGGTGGGAGTGTGGACAAATATTTGTGTTTGTACCTAGACTCTTTACCCGTTTGAAACCCTTCGGGGCGGGTCCTTGAGGAGCTTAAGTCCCCACAGGCGGCCTGTCTTCACTTTATTGGGCAACGGGGGACATAGGGTCCAAAAAGATTATGAGGATATAAACAGAAAAGGGGGGGTTGGGGGTCCCCAATTTGATCCATTCTACTGGGCCCCCAAAATCTCCGCCGTATCCCGGGAGGTCAGCCCTTTGATCTTACTCTAAATGGATGGGGTGGGGATCTGGGGGTGGCTCCCCCCCACCCTAAGCCTTCCCATGGCATTCCGGGGCCATCCCGTGTGGGCAGATCACAGGCCCCAATTAAACACACCATTTTAGATATGGCACATAGCAAGGATAGATTTAATTTGGGCCCCCCCCGGCCTCACCCATGAACTCAATTGTCTGTTTCTCCCCCCTTGCCAACCAGCCCTCAGGGTATTTCGCCGGGCCATCTGGGGCGGGGTCTCTTCCTTTTGTGGTATAGCCAGGTAACGTAGGAGGTTTTGGGCGCCCCCCTTTTTTAGTCTGCAGAGAGAACATGACCTCCCACAAAAGAGGTTTTCTATCTACAGATCTCCCCACCTCCTCTTCTCCTTATATGGAACGAACACTTTATCCCCCCCCCCCCCCTTTAAATCCCCCCTTTTAAGGCGGGCACAGGACAAAGGGGTTGATTTCCTCAAAATTTTCTCTCTGCTGGGGAACCTTCCCCGTAAGCCCATGATTTCCAAGTATATGGGAAGTGGGGGTATTTGGGTAGACCAATTCCTATCCCCCTGGCAGTCCATCTGGAAAGGGCGGCTAAATCATCGACCGTCTAGCCCAAAGGGAAAAACTGTATAAGATTCTTCTCTTCTGGTACCCAAAAACCCGATCAGGATGGGGGTTCCCACAGACCCCACCTAGTTGTTGCGATGCCCGGGCCCGTAGGGACCCTTCCACACATTTTTTGGGATTGCCCAAGGGTGAAAAATTTCGGGGAACAGGTCAGGGATTTTGAGGGGGTATGGGGGTAGAGATCCAGTTAGATTTCCTTTGGGTTCTTGCTTAGTGGCCCAGTCCGAATCTTCCTAAGGACAGGCTAGGCTCATGTTGCATGTGTTACGCGTAGGTCCTTTAAAAGCGGCGAGATGGAAGAAACGGTCCCTCTGGTAGAGCGGATCTAATACTAAAAGGGGGGGGATTTGTGAATGGAGGGCTAAAAAGCTTCCCTTATGACAGGTTGGACCATTTTGATAAAACGGGTCGCTGGGATCCTATGGGCGGGAACCCACCCTGAAGGCTTAAATAAATAAGTATGTAACTACGATGTCTGTGAGCCCCCCCCGCCCCCCCCCTTTTTTTTTCCCCCTTTTCTTGTAGTCTTTCGTTTTTAGTCTTTTCTTGTCTCAGAGGTTTATTTGAGTTTTTCCCAGCACTTCTTTTGGGTTACGTCCCCCTTTTAATGAAGGTATTACTAGTTTTTTTTCGGACATGGGTCCTTAAATTTTGTTTTGATTTTAAAGTCCTTTACATGCTGTTTTTTTCACTATGTTACGGTGTAATTGTTCTCTGCAGTTGTTCTTTATGCAACAAAAAATATAATAAAAATTTTTCATTTAAAAAAAAAAAAACCTATGGAGAACAAATTGCCCAAATTCAGAATAAAAGGGGGGGGGGACAGTTCAAAATACAGTTAAAAAGAGAAAAAAAGGAAAAAAAATTGAGGGGAGCTAGGGGGGCTTGGATATCTCGGCCAATCGTTAGGAGCTACGGGGGCCCAAATTATGTTTTGGGAGAAGTTTAAACCAATCAAAATCAAAGGCGGGACATTTTCAAAATACAGAAAAAATGTTTGAAAAAAAGCTGATTGGCTGAGCTTGCGGGGGCGGGGGCTACCCAAACCCAAATTCAGAGCGCGAGCAATTTTCTCCCTTTGAAAGTCTAGGGAGAGTTGGGCGCAATCCCAATCTCGGTCTCACGCCCGTGCGGCAGGGGAGTTTGAAAAAAAAAACATTTTTTTTTATTTGTAAAATACCCTCGGGAAAAAGGCTAAAACATTTTTATAAACAAAAATTTCAATTCAATCCCGAAAAAACGCTTTTGTCCCCGGGAGACCACCCTTACTTTGGGGAAAATTGCAATAGAGAAAAAAGCCGGGAAAAAACGTAATTAAATTTCTGTAAGCTATTTCATTGGCCGGCAAAAAAACCAGCCAATCGAAATAGGAGGCCCAAAGCCTTTTTAAAAGTATGGAGGGAATTAAAAATCAGTTTAGGGGGGGGGACGGGGCCCTTTTTTAACCCTATGGGGGAATTTTTTGACCAATCAAAATCAAAGACGGGGGGCATTTCAAAATACATTTAAAAATTACAAAAAAGAGTTTTTTTGGGTTTGAGCAAAGCAGTGGTTTTTCCCTACCCCACCCAATCGGCACGGGGGTATTCTCCTTTTGTAGTCTAGGGAGAGATGGGGCAATGCAATCTCGGTGCTCTGCCCCCGTCGGCAGGGGTATGAATAAAAAAAATAAATTTTTTTTTAAAAAGTTTTAAACCCTTTATCAGAAAAAAGACCCTAAAAACCTTTTCTCTAAAAAAAAATCTTTTTAAATTTCCCAAACCCAACGGGGTTTGGGTTGAGGGGACCGCGCTTTAAACCTTTGGGGGGGAATTGCAAATAAAGTAAATTTGGGCCGGGAAAAAATTCCCAGTAAATTCAAATTTTGTTTGGGTTTCTTCTCTTTGGCCCGGCATAAACCAGCCAATCAAAATAGGAGGACAGGGGCCCTTTTAAAAACCCTAGGGGGGGAAGAATTGACCAATCAGAATAGGAGCGACAGGGACCCTTTATATTTTTTGGGGAAAAAATTTTTGAAAAATCATTTTAAAAAGGGCCCGGGGCAGTTAAAAATTACAGTAAAAAGGCAGAAAAGAGCTGTTTGGGTTTTAAAAGGGCGGGGGCTCGTCCGTTTAAACCCAAATTTAAGGGGAGCTACTTTCTCAAAAATTTTTTCTAGGGGGAAAAAAAATGCAGAGCGAGCTTGTTTGTGATTGGCTAATTTTAAAGAGGCGCGGTGTTTGGGAAACCAAATGGGAGAGGGAGCGACGTTTCCTATGGGTTTTTCTTTGCTTCTAAAATTTAAAAACTGTACAGGGCCCGGAAAATCAA